>JAKWBJ010000434.1:0-72266 GCA_023159175.1 Wohlfahrtia magnifica | reverse complement strand
ACTAACGACTGGTTATGTATATTTACGCGGTGAAAAACTTCACTAACTAATATATCTTCCGTTCGGAACCGGCGTTTGCGGGTTTGTTGGCTTTCAATGAGTCTAGTTGATCATTCTTCATATATAAAAATCAATATTTATTTACAGAAGATGAGAAAAGGTTATTGTTGCTCAAGAGTGCATATCTTTTTCGATCTACCTTGGTTTTCACGTTCTTTGTGATATTTAGATGTTGTCATATATACAAAATAATTAAATTTATACAAATAGTTAAACGATGAGCATATATATATATTAATTCCCGTAACATTCCATGAAGGAACATGGGAACTTCTCTCAGTCAATGAGCTGCACCCGATTCTATTTTTAACTCATTGAAAGGGTCCTACAGGTTAACGCCGGCTCCGAATGGCAAATGAATTTAGAGAAGTTTTTAATAGTATTTATACTCATAACCAGTTACTAGCTAACGTTATGAGGTGATACCGCTGTCGAAAAACTTTTTTCTTTTTTTTTTAAGATGGTCTGACCTGGTATTGAACCAACGACCATCTAGTTGGTAGGCGGGTGTCTTACCTACTACACCACAGCGGCACACGATGGGCATATTTTCAATACAAAAATATACAAACGTATAAAAATTATATTTATCTAAATTAACCGGTTATTCGTGTTAAATATACATTCCGTTGCATAACTATAGTTATTGCAAGAATTGTTTTATAGTTTTAAAGAAACATAAAATGTTTAAATGTATCTTATTTTGACAATAATAATTCCAATAACACTCCATGAAAGAACACGGAACTGCTTTCAGTCCATGAGCTGCACATGATTCTACTTTTAGATCATTAAAAGAGACCTTCAGTTTAACACCGGCTCATTATTCTGACGCTCACAGTAAATTTATTCTTGTTGCTTTGCTATTACTGTTAAGTTTTTTATGACAATGCTTTTTAACTAATTAAGTACTCTTCTGTTTGTCAGCTTTTAGTTTATAGAAAAAAAATTTTCCACCAATTTTGGTAGAATTCTACCAATAGTGGCAGCACTGTCTGCCACACATGTACATTTGTCGCTGTTTCATTGACAACTAAAAGCAAGATCGTAAGAACTTTTTTCATTTAATTTTTCTGTGCCTAAAGCATATACGCACATTCTCTGCACATGTGCTTTCGTCGGTGTCTCATTGACAACTAAAGCAAAAGCGTAAAGGTAGAATTAGCCGAACGTAAATGTAAAAGCCGTAAATGTAGTTGTGTCAGCTGATCGCTTCTGTTATATAAAAAGCTATGAAAGTGCTTACTTGACCGTAACGTAATGTAACTGTAACGTCCCAATCTGTTGAAAATAGAATTTGATGGCAACGTTACTTGACATTTGTCAAGCAGTAATGGTCTGTTTGTATGTTAAATTATATGGGAGAATTTTTACTCTTTTTGGCACTTTTTGCACACAATTAAAAAGAGCAATTTATAACAATTGAACACCAGATAGTTTAAGCTCAGTCCCGAAAATAATATTGGCAGGTGATCTAGATGTTGAGTCATGGACAGCGGATCGGTATGCCAGTAGAAACCTCGTCCCAATCCTTTTGTTGCTCGCTCACTACTTTTCGCAAATATTCCTCTAGCGTTCGATTAAATCGTTCTTCCATTCCATCAGACTGTGGGTGAAGCGGAGTCGTTCGAGTCTTCTTAATTCCGTATATCTCACACATTTTTTTGAATACATTTACAATTGTGTTCGCCTCTTGATTGGGTATGGCATACACTTCCGGCCCTTTGCTGAAATAATCCATCACAACGAGGACATAGCGATTTCCAGCATTACTTACAGGAAAAGGGCCTGCAACGTTTATCGCTATTCTCTCGAAAGGTACATCCGAGTTATATTGTTGCAGCTGACCTCGGCTTCGTTTTACTGGTCCTTTGCCTTCGATACACTGGGCGCAATTTGCAATCCAATCCGCCACTGCTTGCTAATATCCAACCCAATAAAGACGTAGTTTTAGTTTTTCTAGAGTCTTGCGATCCCTAGGTATCTTCCGCTGACCCCATTATGAAACTCATTTAAAACTTCTTTCATTTTGGAAAAAGGCATCATACTAGGTTGGATGAAGTTTTACCATCAATCATCTTCAAACTGTCCAATTGTGCACGCTTTTGTAAGAGGACACTCTACTGATACTTCATTGCGGCTGTGGCGTCTGTCCTCTCTTGCTGCTATAATCCTTGCCAATATTGGCTCACTCCTTTGCGCTCCAAATAATTCTTCGTTTGCATCTATTTGCGTTATCCGGATATCAATGATGGATTCCTTCCGCTCAGCTTTCACACAATGTTTACATTTCAAATTAAAATTAAATGCAAAAAGCACTACTATATACAAATCAGAGTACATGTATGTATACAATTTTATGCCAGATGAAATAATCCCGTGTGACGGAAAGAACGAAAATTGTGCGGCTGAAAAAATAGTCTCGTTATAATGATAGTTTTCAATTTTAATGCTATAAATTCATTAAAGGCTACCGACCATCGACTACAAGCTATCAAAAAAAGAATACTTTAGTGCATATTAGAATAATAATTAACGGCAAGACGGATACCGACTACTCGTCTACCGTCGTAGTCCGTAGCCAAATTAATGTATACTTAAATATTTTTTCCTTCTTTATGTCAAAAACACATGAAACGTTTTTAAGTGTTCTATAAGTGGCAAAACGTTTACATTTATGTTACTTTTACATTTACGGTATCTAGTTCGGCTATTGAGGCGTTTAGTCCCAATTAGTCTAGAACAGGCATGTGCAAAAGTAAAAATGTAGTTGTGTTAGAGAGAACATGAAAATTACTCCCTCAGAGAAGTAAAGTTGATGTTTTAAAAAAATTTACAAAAAAAAAATTAACATGCATCCGCCACCGGGGTTGTCAGACCAGGCGATTTCTCGCCAAACGTGGCGATTTTGAAACTTGTTTGGCGTCCTAATTTTAAGTTTGGCGACATGGCGACTTTTTTCCGATTTTCTTGGATATTTTTGATGAAAAATGCGAAAAATTAACATTATTGTTATTTTGGTATTTAACTTCATAAAATTGTGAATTTCACACCTTCATTGTGTATTTTGAGTTTATCATCTTTTTAATTTATGGAATGTGGCAGCCTCTTGCTATCAACTTAACGTGAAGGCATGCACATAAATGTGTATGTATGTCATATTTTTTGCTCATTTAAAAAGAACTCACGGTAAACCGAAAATATTTTCCTTTAAATTGTGTTTGCATAAATTTTATACAAAATATTAAAAGTCTGTTATGGCATCTTCGCCAAAAAGTGCAAGAATAGATCGTCGTCATAAAAAGGAATGGGAAAAATGAAACTGGGCAAAAGGTAAATAATCGAATTATCAAAGCACTAGCAATCCCATAAATACATCATGGTGATTTGCATGTAAAATTGCTCTAAGATCACATAAAATAGATCAGCAAAAACATGCAGACTCAGTAAAACATAAAAACAATATGTCCGTTTTCTTCAAACAAAACAGAATTGATCAATTTGGTAAACATTTAAATATGTTTGTATGTATGTATATTAATACTTAAGATATTCTTTTAGTAAATGTCTCCCGGTCTAAAGAATCTAAAATTATTGTCATAACATTAGCTGTTTTCATAGCAAAACACGTCGATTGCATCTGTAGATCATCTAAGCATATTACTCCAAAACACTTCGGCGAATACTGCATTTAAAGGTCTGAAATTGCACAAAACCAAGTGTACTGCTATTATAAAAAGAGTCGTTTCACCCGCACTTTTGGAGTCTTGTGAAGAAAATTGGCAACACGAAATACAGCCTTATTGTCGACAAATCTACAGATGTTTCTCAAACAAAATGGATGAGTGTATACGTCAGATTCTTCGACACAGATAAACTTTTAGTAACAACACATTTTTTGGGGCTTATTATTCAAATATAATTGCAATTGGCACGGATGCTGCTAGTAACTTATGTGGTAAGAATAAGTCTTTGTTTAGTCTTTTGAAAAAAGATAACCCACATATTATGCTTGTAAAATTCACCTGCCATTTTTTAGATTTGTGTTGTTGTAAACCTTCAAAAACAATTCCTGAAAATGCAGATTTTTTGATAAAAGAAATTTACAATTATTTTAGCCACAGCCCATTGCGTACAATACTGTATAAGCGTGCCTATTATTAATTGGAAAGAATATTTTAATGATAATATTCCATTTAATTTAAATCAATTTTGGCCTAAAGTTTATAACTATAGAGATGCAGCAGGTACGTACCATTTTAAAGAACTCGCTTTGGCTGTGCTTTATATGCTAGTAATTCCAACTAGTAATGCCTGTGTGGAAAGAGTGTTCTCAATAAGGAACTCCACCAAAACTCGGCTACGAAATAGAATGCAATATGAACTTCTTGACACACTTTTGCGAGTTATAAATCATATGGATATCAATAACATATGTTGTAGTACTTTTGTACCTACTCAAGAAATGATTAATAAATTTAATTCGCATGTAATGTATTTATAAAAAGAATATAATGAAGACACGAGTATATAGGATTTTAGATATCTAACAAAACCGAGACTATATATTTATACACAAATTTATTTTATATTAACCATAAAAACTATTTGTTATAGCTTCTAGTAAACAACAAACTATGTATTTTATAAGTAATGAATACCTTTTGTTTTAACTAAGTGTTTTTAATAAAAAATTAACAAAATATATTATGGAGATTTTTATTCACTTTTGGCGAATTTTAGCAATATGGAATGAATTACATTTTTTTTAGAAAAATATAAAAAAAAATATATGGATTTTATAGTCAAACTGTAAAAATAAGTGTTTTGGCGATTTTTTCAATTAAATTTGGCGAAAAAGCTAAAAATAGATCTGACAGCCCTGTCCGCCACCAGTGCTGCCACTAAAAAATTTAATTCTACCAAACTCAATACAAATCTACCAACATTCGGAAACCATTGACAACATACTTATTTTAATGGGAATACAATTTTTTTTTTTTGCTTATATGTTTTGAGCGGCAATATAAAGCACAGTGTACACAGTGAGGACACCAATGACAGCTCAAAAAGCGAAAAGCAGCTGTTTTTCTTTGTCTACAACAATTTACAACTCAGCTAGAGTAAACGAAAAAGCAACATTATTTTATATAAGAAAATAAAGCAGTGCGAAAAGCACAAAATATATATGCTTTTTCGTATGTGTATGCAAAAAAAGAAGGAAATAAAAATAAAATTTAATGTAGTAAAATTGGATTGGTTGTAATTTTTTTAAGATATACACAATTTTCTGTTTTATTTAATGAAATAGATGTACTTTTTCCAACTACTAAAGGTAAGTAAAATATGTGGAATAAAATTTAACATTAATCTTAACAAAAACATTGTCAGAATACAATAATAAAGCAAAATAAAATATTTTACAGCTCAGCTCGAAAAAAAGAGATTGCTATATTATGTTAATATTTACTATCTCGTGTATCCCTACTGAGTTGAAAAATTTGTTGTACGGTTGTTGTTATTTTTGTTTGTGTGTCGTCACTGTATACACTGTGATATAAAGTATGCACCCTCATTTTCTACAATTTAGTTTTTATTTCAGTCTTTTAAAATACAATAAACTTAACCGTTTGAATGCTACACAGTGAAAAAGCGCTGCAATCGTTTGTAGTGAAAATTGCGACGCAGAGTTTTTCCACTGCGAGTTTCACTTTCTTTATAAATTTTAATTAAAAAATAATGATATTAGTATCTTATGTTTATTTTTTCTTATTCACATTCAGAATTAAAATTTTTTCTTTATCATACAAAAATAATTATTAAAATTGATTCATTTGTCTAAATGAGAGCATTTTATTTGACATTACTCTACTTTAAAATATGTACAGCAATATTCATACATTTTTGCTAAAAGGGTTAAACATTTTATTTTTTTTACACTATTTGTGGGATTACAAAATTCTTAAAAAAAAACAGCAAAGAATGTTTTACTACAACAAAATTCACGCAACAAAAATAAGGGATGCACAATATTTAACGCATTAAAAAGTGTATAAGAAAACAATTCTTAAAGGAGAGAATATTTTAGTATCCGGTTCCTTTTCCTTGTGCTTAACCAACAGCATCTAGTCTTCGAGAAATATATTCCACTAGGTTTTTTTTTTTTTTGTAAATTAAGACAAGATTTTTCGCCATTCCTCTGTTATAAAGAATTCTTTTCTTGCTGTTACAAATTCACCTTTTTTCAATTTTATGATCAAAACGTACCCAAAACCGCCCGATTAGGGTTAAATTCCGAATATTATTCCGTTGGTTAGAAGTGCGAAAGATAAACTATTGGTGCAGTGTGATTCAAATCATTGCTTTGTTAAAGAAATTAAGATCTTTGCACGCCTAATTTCTTCAAAATGTTTTTTGAATATGTTTAAACAATCTACATATTGCATTCATAGTACATTGTATGAAAATCAGACTTCTATCTAACATTCCCACGCTATTACGAAATCCTCATGAGGCTTCACAGTGAATATACAATATTGTTCCAAAAGTTTCTTCGTTTATGGTTCTCCATATTTTTATGACTTTTTCTGACCAAACAGATGAAATTTGATTTCAACGCTTCATAGGACATTGTTCAAGAAAGAAACATCTTTGGTTTTATATTTTTTACATAATCAAGAAGTGACTTCTAAATGACTTTAGGCATAAAAGCCTTCTCTATGTGAAATATAGCATAGAAACTATTTGCATGTAGTACTGACTTTAACAATAGAATCTGATGTAGCTAAAATATCGTCTTATATTTTAACATCATATTTTGGTGTGTTTTTCTTTACAAAGAGCATAATTGGTGGGATTGTTTTAATTTTTGCCCGGGTTATTTTCTAGTTAACCGAAATTTTTTGTTTTTCTTTTTCACAGTTTTGATTTAGGTGCATATGATAACAAAAATTAAATGTTTTACTCTGAATAAATATATTAGTGATTTACGAATCCTTAATTGCTTCGACAAGAAAATTTGCTTAGATTTCGAGCAGCACTTTATGTAAATTTATGCACCACGTATTTAATAGTGTGTATGTCACTGTGGTATATTGGGTAAGAACTCACCTTCCAACCAAGAAGTCGTCGGTTCAATCCCAGGCCACACCGTCTGACAGTTTTCAACAGCGATATCACCTCACAACATTACTAACGACTGGTTATGTATATTTACGCGGTGAAAAACTTCACTAACTAATATATCTTCCGTTCGGAACCGGCGTTTGCGGGTTTGTTGGCTTTCAATGAGTCTAGTTGATCATTCTTCATATATAAAAATCAATATTTATTTACAGAAGATGAGAAAAGGTTATTGTTGCTCAAGAGTGCATATCTTTTTCGATCTACCTTGGTTTTCACGTTCTTTGTGATATTTAGATGTTGTCATATATACAAAATAATTAAATTTATACAAATAGTTAAACGATGAGCATATATATATATTAATTCCCGTAACATTCCATGAAGGAACATGGGAACTTCTCTCAGTCAATGAGCTGCACCCGATTCTATTTTTAACTCATTGAAAGGGTCCTACAGGTTAACGCCGGCTCCGAACGGCAAATGAATTTAGAGAAGTTTTCAATAGTATTTATACTCATAACCAGTTACTAGCTAACGTTATGAGGTGATACCGCTGTCGAAAAACTTTTTTCTTTTTTTTTTAAGATGGTCTGACCTGGTATTGAACCAACGACCATCTAGTTGGTAGGCGGGTGTCTTACCTACTACACCACAGCGGCACACGATGGGCATATTTTCAATACAAAAATATACAAACGTATAAAAATTATATTTATCTAAATTAACCGGTTATTCGTGTTAAATATACATTCCGTTGCATAACTATAGTTATTGCAAGAATTGTTTTATAGTTTTAAAGAAACATAAAATGTTTAAATGTATCTTATTTTGACAATAATAATTCCAATAACACTCCATGAAAGAACACGGAACTGCTTTCAGTCCATGAGCTGCACATGATTCTACTTTTAGATCATTAAAAGAGACCTTCAGTTTAACACCGGCTCATTATTCTGACGCTCACAGTAAATTTATTCTTGTTGCTTTGCTATTACTGTTAAGTTTTTTATGACAATGCTTTTTGACTAATTAAGTACTCTTCTGTTTGTCAGCTTTTAGTTTATAGAAAAAAAATTTTCCACCAATTTTGGTAGAATTCTACCAATAGTGGCAGCACTGTCCGCCACACATGTACATTTGTCGCTGTTTCATTGACAACTAAAAGCAAGATCGTAAGAACTTTTTTCAATAATTTTTCTGTGCCTAAAGCATATACGCACATTCTCTGCACATGTGCTTTCGTCGGTGTCTCATTGACAACTAAAGCAAAAGCGTAAAGGTAGAATTAGCCGAACGTAAATGTAAAAGCCGTAAATGTAGTTGTGTCAGCTGATCGCTTCTGTTATATAAAAAGCTATGAAAGTGCTTACTTGACCGTAACGTAATGTAACTGTAACGTCCCAATCTGTTGAAAATAGAATTTGATGGCAACGTTACTTGACATTTGTCAAGCAGTAATGGTCTGTTTGTATGTTAAATTATATGGGAGAATTTTTACTCTTTTTGGCACTTTTTGCACACAATTAAAAAGAGCAATTTATAACAATTGAACACCAGATAGTTTAAGCTCAGTCCCGAAAATAATATTGGCAGGTGATCTAGATGTTGAGTCATGGACAGCGGATCGGTATGCCAGTAGAAACCTCGTCCCAATCCTTTTGTTGCTCGCTCACTACTTTTCGCAAATATTCCTCTAGCGTTCGATTAAATCGTTCTTCCATTCCATCAGACTGTGGGTGAAGCGGAGTCGTTCGAGTCTTCTTAATTCCGTATATCTCACACATTTTTTTGAATACATTTACAATTGTGTTCGCCTCTTGATTGGGTATGGCATACACTTCCGGCCCTTTGCTGAAATAATCCATCACAACGAGGACATAGCGATTTCCAGCATTACTTACAGGAAAAGGGCCTGCAACGTTTATCGCTATTCTCTCGAAAGGTACATCCGAGTTATATTGTTGCAGCTGACCTCGGCTTCGTTTTACTGGTCCTTTGCCTTCGATACACTGGGCGCAATTTGCAATCCAATCCGCCACTGCTTGCTAATATCCAACCCAATAAAGACGTAGTTTTAGTTTTTCTAGAGTCTTGCGATCCCTAGGTATCTTCCGCTGACCCCATTATGAAACTCATTTAAAACTTCTTTCATTTTGGAAAAAGGCATCATACTAGGTTGGATGAAGTTTTACCATCAATCATCTTCAAACTGTCCAATTGTGCACGCTTTTGTAAGAGGACACTCTACTGATACTTCATTGCGGCTGTGGCGTCTGTCCTCTCTTGCTGCTATAATCCTTGCCAATATTGGCTCACTCCTTTGCGCTCCAAATAATTCTTCGTTTGCATCTATTTGCGTTATCCGGATATCAATGATGGATTCCTTCCGCTCAGCTTTCACACAATGTTTACATTTCAAATTAAAATTAAATGCAAAAAGCACTACTATATACAAATCAGAGTACATGTATGTATACAATTTTATGCCAGATGAAATAATCCCGTGTGACGGAAAGAACGAAAATTGTGCGGCTGAAAAAATAGTCTCGTTATAATGATAGTTTTCAATTTTAATGCTATAAATTCATTAAAGGCTACCGACCATCGACTACAAGCTATCAAAAAAAGAATACTTTAGTGCATATTAGAATAATAATTAACGGCAAGACGGATACCGACTACTCGTCTACCGTCGTAGTCCGTAGCCAAATTAATGTATACTTAAATATTTTTTCCTTCTTTATGTCAAAAACACATGAAACGTTTTTAAGTGTTCTATAAGTGGC
This sequence comes from Wohlfahrtia magnifica, assembly GCA_023159175.1. Classification (NCBI taxonomy): domain Eukaryota; kingdom Metazoa; phylum Arthropoda; class Insecta; order Diptera; family Sarcophagidae; genus Wohlfahrtia; species Wohlfahrtia magnifica. The sequence goes on along the minus strand of JAKWBJ010000434.1, from coordinate 62,295 downwards.
AAAACGTTTACATTTATGTTACTTTTACATTTACGGTATCTAGTTCGGCTATTGAGGCGTTTAGTCCCAATTAGTCTAGAACAGGCATGTGCAAAAGTAAAAATGTAGTTGTGTTAGAGAGAACATGAAAATTACTCCCTCAGAGAAGTAAAGTTGATGTTTTAAAAAAATTTACAAAAAAAAAATTAACATGCATCCGCCACCGGGGTTGTCAGACCAGGCGATTTCTCGCCAAACGTGGCGATTTTGAAACTTGTTTGGCGTCCTAATTTTAAGTTTGGCGACATGGCGACTTTTTTCCGATTTTCTTGGATATTTTTGATGAAAAATGCGAAAAATTAACATTATTGTTATTTTGGTATTTAACTTCATAAAATTGTGAATTTCACACCTTCATTGTGTATTTTGAGTTTATCATCTTTTTAATTTATGGAATGTGGCAGCCTCTTGCTATCAACTTAACGTGAAGGCATGCACATAAATGTGTATGTATGTCATATTTTTTGCTCATTTAAAAAGAACTCACGGTAAACCGAAAATATTTTCCTTTAAATTGTGTTTGCATAAATTTTATACAAAATATTAAAAGTCTGTTATGGCATCTTCGCCAAAAAGTGCAAGAATAGATCGTCGTCATAAAAAGGAATGGGAAAAATGAAACTGGGCAAAAGGTAAATAATCGAATTATCAAAGCACTAGCAATCCCATAAATACATCATGGTGATTTGCATGTAAAATTGCTCTAAGATCACATAAAATAGATCAGCAAAAACATGCAGACTCAGTAAAACATAAAAACAATATGTCCGTTTTCTTCAAACAAAACAGAATTGATCAATTTGGTAAACATTTAAATATGTTTGTATGTATGTATATTAATACTTAAGATATTCTTTTAGTAAATGTCTCCCGGTCTAAAGAATCTAAAATTATTGTCATAACATTAGCTGTTTTCATAGCAAAACACGTCGATTGCATCTGTAGATCATCTAAGCATATTACTCCAAAACACTTCGGCGAATACTGCATTTAAAGGTCTGAAATTGCACAAAACCAAGTGTACTGCTATTATAAAAAGAGTCGTTTCACCCGCACTTTTGGAGTCTTGTGAAGAAAATTGGCAACACGAAATACAGCCTTATTGTCGACAAATCTACAGATGTTTCTCAAACAAAATGGATGAGTGTATACGTCAGATTCTTCGACACAGATAAACTTTTAGTAACAACACATTTTTTGGGGCTTATTATTCAAATATAATTGCAATTGGCACGGATGCTGCTAGTAACTTATGTGGTAAGAATAAGTCTTTGTTTAGTCTTTTGAAAAAAGATAACCCACATATTATGCTTGTAAAATTCACCTGCCATTTTTTAGATTTGTGTTGTTGTAAACCTTCAAAAACAATTCCTGAAAATGCAGATTTTTTGATAAAAGAAATTTACAATTATTTTAGCCACAGCCCATTGCGTACAATACTGTATAAGCGTGCCTATTATTAATTGGAAAGAATATTTTAATGATAATATTCCATTTAATTTAAATCAATTTTGGCCTAAAGTTTATAACTATAGAGATGCAGCAGGTACGTACCATTTTAAAGAACTGGCTTTGGCTGTGCTTTATATGCTAGTAATTCCAACTAGTAATGCCTGTGTGGAAAGAGTGTTCTCAATAAGGAACTCCACCAAAACTCGGCTACGAAATAGAATGCAATATGAACTTCTTGACACACTTTTGCGAGTTATAAATCATATGGATATCAATAACATATGTTGTAGTACTTTTGTACCTACTCAAGAAATGGTTAATAAATTTAATTCGCATGTAATGTATTTATAAAAAGAATATAATGAAGACACGAGTATATAGGATTTTAGATATCTAACAAAACCGAGACTATATATTTATACACAAATTTATTTTATATTAACCATAAAAACTATTTGTTATAGCTTCTAGGAAACAACAAACTATGTATTTTATAAGTAATGAATACCTTTTGTTTTAACTAAGTGTTTTTAATAAAAAATTAATAAAATATATTATGGAGATTTTTATTCACTTTTGGCGAATTTTAGCAATATGGAATGAATTACATTTTTTTTAGAAAAATATAAAAAAAAATATATGGATTTTATAGTCAAACTGTTAAAAATAAGTGTTTTGGCGATTTTTTCAATTAAATTTGGCGAAAAAGCTAAAAATAGGTCTGACAGTCCTGTCCGCCACCAGTGCTGCCACTAAAAAATTTTATTCTAACAAACTCAATACAAATCTACCAACATTCGGAAACCATTGACAACATACTTATTTTAATGGGAATACAATTTTTTTTTTTGCTTACATGTTTTGAGCGGCAATATAAAGCACAGTGTACACAGTGAGGACACCAATGACAGCTCAAAGAGCGAAAAGCAGCTGTTTTTCTTTGTCTACAACAATTTACAACTCAGCTAGAGTAAACGAAAAAGCAACATTATTTTATATAAGAAAATAAAGCAGTGCGAAAAGTACAAAATATATATGCTTTTTCGTATGTGTATGCAAAAAAAGAAGGAAATAAAAATAAAATTTAATGTAGTAAAATTGGATTGGTTGTAATTTTTTTAAGATATACACAATTTTCTGTTTTATTTAATGAAATAGATGTACTTTTTCCAACTACTAAAGGTAAGTAAAATATGTGGAATAAAATTTAACATTAATCTTAACAAAAACATTGTCAGAATACAATAATAAAGCAAAATAAAATATTTTACAGCTCAGCTCGAAAAAAAGAGATTGCTATATTATGTTAATATTTACTATCTCGTGTATCCCTACTGAGTTGAAAAATTTGTTGTACGGTTGTTGTTATTTTTGTTTGTGTGTCGTCACTGTATACACTGTGATATAAAGTATGCACCCTCATTTTCTACAATTTAGTTTTTATTTCAGTCTTTTAAAATACAATAAACTTAACCGTTTGAATGCTACACAGTGAAAAAGCGCTGCAATCGTTTGTAGTGAAAATTGCGACGCAGAGTTTTTCCACTGCGAGTTTCACTTTCTTTATAAATTTTAATTAAAAAATAATGATATTAGTATCTTATGTTTATTTTTTCTTATTCACATTCAGAATTAAAATTTTTTCTTTATCATACAAAAATAATTATTAAAATTGATTCATTTGTCTAAATGAGAGCATTTTATTTGACATTACTCTACTTTAAAATATGTACAGCAATATTCATACATTTTTGCTAAAAGGGTTAAACATTTTATTTTTTTTACACTATTTGTGGGATTACAAAATTCTTAAAAAAAAACAGCAAAGAATGTTTTACTACAACAAAATTCACGCAACAAAAATAAGGGATGCACAATATTTAACGCATTAAAAAGTGTATAAGAAAACAATTCTTAAAGGAGAGAATATTTTAGTATCCGGTTCCTTTTCCTTGTGCTTAACCAACAGCATCTAGTCTTCGAGAAATATATTCCACTAGGTTTTTTTTTTTTTTGTAAATTAAGACAAGATTTTTCGCCATTCCTCTGTTATAAAGAATTCTTTTCTTGCTGTTACAAATTCACCTTTTTTCAATTTTATGATCAAAACGTACCCAAAACCGCCCGATTAGGGTTAAATTCCGAATATTATTCCGTTGGTTAGAAGTGCGAAAGATAAACTATTGGTGCAGTGTGATTCAAATCATTGCTTTGTTAAAGAAATTAAGATCTTTGCACGCCTAATTTCTTCAAAATGTTTTTTGAATATGTTTAAACAATCTACATATTGCATTCATAGTACATTGTATGAAAATCAGACTTCTATCTAACATTCCCACGCTATTACGAAATCCTCATGAGGCTTCACAGTGAATATACAATATTGTTCCAAAAGTTTCTTCGTTTATGGTTCTCCATATTTTTATGACTTTTTCTGACCAAACAGATGAAATTTGATTTCAACGCTTCATAGGACATTGTTCAAGAAAGAAACATCTTTGGTTTTATATTTTTTACATAATCAAGAAGTGACTTCTAAATGACTTTAGGCATAAAAGCCTTCTCTATGTGAAATATAGCATAGAAACTATTTGCATGTAGTACTGACTTTAACAATAGAATCTGATGTAGCTAAAATATCGTCTTATATTTTAACATCATATTTTGGTGTGTTTTTCTTTACAAAGAGCATAATTGGTGGGATTGTTTTAATTTTTTGCCTGGGTTATTTTCTAGTTAACCGAAATTTTTTGTTTTTCTTTTTCACAGTTTTGATTTAGGTGCATATGATATATATTAATTCCCGTAACATTCCATGAAGGAACATGGGAACTTCTCTCAGTCAATGAGCTGCACCCGATTCTATTTTTAACTCATTGAAAGGGTCCTACAGGTTAACGCCGGCTCCGAACGGCAAATGAATTTAGAGAAGTTTTCAATAGTATTTATACTCATAACCAGTTACTAGCTAACGTTATGAGGTGATACCGCTGTCGGAAAACTTTTTTCTTTTTTTTTAAGATGGTCTGACCTGGTATTGAACCAACAACCATCTAGTTGGTAGGCGGGTGTCTTACCTACTATACCACAGCGGCACACGATGGGCATATTTTCAATACAAAAATATACAAACGTATAAAAATTATATTTATCTAAATTAACCGGTTATTCGTGTTAAATATACATTCCGTTGCATAACTATAGTTATTGCAAGAATTGTTTTATAGTTTTAAAGAAACATAAAATGTTTAAATGTATCTTATTTTGACAATAATAATTCCAATAACACTCCATGAAAGAACACGGAACTGCTTTCAGTCCATGAGCTGCACATGATTCTACTTTTAGATCATTAAAAGAGACCTTCAGTTTAACACCGGCTCATTATTCTGACGCTCACAGTAAATTTATTCTTGTTGCTTTGCTATTACTGTTAAGTTTTTTATGACAATGCTTTTTGACTAATTAAGTACTCTTCTGTTTGTCAGCTTTTAGTTTATAGAAAAAAAAATTTTCCACCAATTTTGGTAGAATTCTACCAATAGTGGCAGCACTGTCGCCACACGTGTACATTTGTCGCTGTTTCATTGACAACTAAAAGCAAGATCGTAAGAACTTTTTTCAATAATTTTTCTGTGCCTAAAGCATATACGCACATTCTCTGCACATGTGCTTTCGTCGGTGTCTCATTAACAACTAAAGCAAAAGCGTAAAGGTAGAATTAGTAAATGTAAAAGCCGTAAATGTAGTTGTGTCAGCTGATCGCTTCTGTTATATAAAAAGCTATGAAAGTGCTTACTTGACCGTAACGTAATGTAACTGTAACGTCCCAATCTGTTGAAAATAGAATTTGATGGCAACGTTACTAGATATTTGTCAAGCAGTAATGGTCTGTTTGTATGTTAAATTATATGGGAGAATTTTTACTCTTTTTGGCACTTTTTGCACACAATTAAAAAGAGCAATTTATAACAATTGAACACCAGATAGTTTAAGCTCAGTCCCGAAAATAATATTGGCAGGTGATCTAGATGTTGAGTCATGGACAGCGGATCGGTATGCCAGTAGAAACCTCGTCCCAATCCTTTTGTTGCTCGCTCACTACTTTTCGCAAATATTCCTCTAGCGTTCGATTAAATCGTTCTTCCATTCCATCAGACTGTGGGTGAAGCGGAGTCGTTCGAGTCTTCTTAATTCCGTATATCTCACACATTTTTTTGAATACATTTACAATTGTGTTCGCCTCTTGATTGGGTATGGCATACACTTCCGGCCCTTTGCTGAAATAATCCATCACAACGAGGACATAGCGATTTCCAGCATTACTTACAGGAAAAGGGCCTGCGACGTTCATCGCTATCCTCTCGAAAGGTACATCCGAGTTATATTGTTGCAGCTGACCTCGGCTTCGTTTTACTGGTCCTTTGCCTTCGATACACTGGGCGCAGTTTGCAATCCAATCCGCCACTGCTTGCTAACATCCAACCCAATAAAGACGTAGTTTTAGTTTTTCTAGAGTCTTGCGATCCCTAGGTATCTTCCGCTGACCCCATTATGAAACTCATTTAAAACTTCTTTCATTTTGGAAAAGGGCATTATATTACGTTGGATAAAGTTTTACCATCAATCATCTTCAAACTGTCCAATTGTGGACGCTTTTGTAAGAGGACACTCTACTGATACTTCATTGCGGCTGTGGCGTCTGTCCTCTCCTTTTGCTGCTATAATCCTTGCCAATATTGGCTCACTCCTTTGCGCTCCAAATAATTCTTCGTTTGCATCTATTTGCGTTATCCGGATATCAATGATGGATTCCTTCCGCTCAGCTTTCACACAATGTTTACATTTCAAATTAAAATTAAATGCAAAAAGCACTACTATATACAAATCAGAGTACATGTATATATACCATTTTATGCCAGATTAAATAATCCCGTGTGACGGAAGAAACGAAAATTGTGCGGCTGAAAAAATAGTCTCGTTATAATGATAGTTTTCAATTTTAATGCTATAAATACATTAAAGGCTACCGACCATCGACTACAAGCTATCAAAAAAAGAATACTTTAGTGCATATTAGAATAATAATTAACGGCAAGACGGATACCGACTACTCGTCTACCGTCGTAGTCCGTAGCCAAATTAATGTATACTTAAATATTTTTTTCCTTCTTTATGTCAAAAACACATGAAACGTTTTTAAGTGTTCTATAAGTGGCAAAACGTTTACATTTATGTTACTTTTACATTTACGATATCTAGTTCGGCTATTGAGGCGTTTAGTCCCTATTAGTCTAGAACAGGCATGTGCAAAAGTAAAAATGTAGTTGTGTTAGAGAGAACATGAAAATTACTCCCTCAGAGAAGTAAAGTTGATGTTTTAAAAAAATTTACAAAAAAAAAATTAACATGCATCCGCCACCGGGGTTGTCAGACCAGGCGATTTCTCGCCAAACGTGGCGATTTTGAAACTTGTTTGGCGTCCTAATTTTAAGTTTGGCGACATGGCGACTTTTTTGCGATTTTCTTGGATATTTTTGATGAAAAATGCGAAAAATTAACATTATTGTTATTTTGGTATTTAACTTCATAAAATTGTGAATTTCACACCTTCATTGTGTATTTTGAGTTTATCATCTTTTTAATTTATGTAATGTGGCAGCCTCTTGCTATCAATTTAACGTAAAGGCACAATGTATACAGTGTGGACACCAATGACAGCTCAAAAAGCGAAAATCAGCTGTTTTTTTTGTGTACAACAATTTACAACTCAGCTGGAGTAAAAGAGAAAGCAACATTATTTTCCTTAGGAAAATAAAGCAGTGCGAAAAGCACAAAATATATATACTTTTTCGTATGTGTATGCAAAAAAGAAGTAAATAAAAATAAAAATTATTGTAGTAAAATTGAATTTGTTGTGTTTTTTTTAGATTGTATATAAGAAATTTGCTGTTTTATTTAATGATGAATGAATTTGCAACTAATAAAGGTAAGTAAAAAATGTGGAATAAAATTTAATATTATTTTTAACCAAAAACATTGTTTTTTATGTGCCACATCTGGAATCGTGAATCTTGTTTGCCGGGCTTGGATAAATATAATGAACTTATTTTCAATGAGTCCTAAATCAACAAACAACAAACAAATTAAAAAACAGTTATTCATGAATATTTTATTTATAGAAGGCTGAAATAAAATAAATTATAACAAACATACATAAAAATATACATTAAACAATTTAAAAAAACCTATTAGTTTCTAAGATTGCATTTTTAGTTATAAGTAGAATTTTACAGAAATAAAGACGAAATTTAAACTATAACATTTTTTCTTTATATATTTCAAAGAATACCTGTGTTAGTATAAAATCTTAATACTGTTGTTTTATGTTGACTTATGAAAAAAATTTCAAATTTTTGAAATATATGTAATGAATGCAAAAAGATGTAAAACAAATAGATAACATAAATGGAAATTAGTTTTACCACGAAATAAGGAAAAGCGATTTTTATAATTACAAACAAATAGAACAATGAATTTTTTATACAATAAATTGCAGTATAGGCAGGCAGTACAGGCAAGGCTAAACAAAAGCCACGACCTACCGGTATTAAGGGAAAATCTGGCAAAGGATATTGATGTTCATTTGGCATTAATTGTTTGGCATTTTCGTTCGAATCTGCATTTGAAACAAAAAAAAGCAAAAAAATGAGTGTTTCTATGTTTGAACTAAATGTTAATATGTAATTAAATTACCTTGTCATTTGTTCTACAAACACCATTATCATTGTTAGCTATTGCAGAGCCATTGTTACCTGTATCAGCTATTCTTAAAACTTGTGTTTGATGTTGTTGTTTGTTGGAGTTAGGGCAAGTAGTTGTTGTTGATACGACATCATTAATAAACAATTTTTTTGATCTTGTACACGTTCATTCATTGTTTGAGAACTACCCTTACGAACACGTTCAATAAGACCCTTATAGAAAGTAGAGAATTGAACGCTTTTTAACCCGTTGGAAAAATGCACAAAGCTTCTCGGATATGAAACAATTTGATTTCTACCACTTTGAAGGATATTCTTATCCTATGCTCTAAAAATTGGAAAAGCTACAAAAAAAACTCCAAAAGTTTACCTACATAACTTTAAGGATAGAGGACAAACAAAATCAAGTAAAATGTTTCAAATTCAAATTACTGTATATCTACAATGAAGTAATTAACTGAAGCAAATGCAAGTAAATCTGCATTTTGACGTACTATTATCATTTTAAACTTACAAAAGAGTGCTAAAGATTTGCTATTGTTGGTCATGTTGGCTTTCAACTAAAACAATTTTAGAGCCTTTATCTGTTGTTGTTGTCATACCGAGCCAACCGTTTATAGTTAAGGCTTTTCAGTTTTCGTTTTTGTTAATGAATGTCCACTGATTTAAATAGTACGTCTAAATGCTCACTTAATTACATTTACTCCAGATAAATGCTTGGTTTTATAGATCGACTTGAATTTGAAGTAGTTCATCTGTTTGTCGCGGTATTTTTTCTCATGGAGTTTTGCACTTCGTTGTAGGTATTAATATGTACATATGCACTTACCTCGACATATACCGCGTCTTGTTGCAGGAAACATATTTATGAACTTTGTCTTCATCTTCCATATTATGATGTGTTTCTTGATCCCTGAAAAACATTACATTATAATTATTTTTAAATCATTTATAAGACACAATACTCACATTTTCCTTCCTGCTACACTCCAAAATTTTACCTAAAAAGAAAACACTTTTTTAATAATTTAAAAGTATAAATATGATCATTATTTTACTCACTTTAATCCGTAAGCCACCTGCAAGAAATACTTGGAAAGAAAATTGAAAATTATTGATAAAATACTTTAATTTTTTTAAAAAATTCACAAACACAAATTTTTTTACCTCTGAAAAATTTTATTTATTGCGCCAGAATGCAAAAATAAAGCAAAATATAAAATTTTACAACTCAGCTCGAAAGAAAGAGATAGCTATATTATGTTAATATTTACTATCTCGTGTATCCCTACTGAGTTGTAAAATTTGTTGTATGGTTGTTGTTATTTTTGTTGGTGTGTCCTCACTGTATACATTGTGGTAAAGGCATGCACATAAATGTGTATGTATGTCATATGTTTTGCTCATTTAAAAAGAACTCACGGTAAACCGAAAATATTTTCCTTTAAATTGTGTTTGCATAAATTTTATACAAAATATTAAAAGTCTGTTATGGCATCTTCGCCAAAAAGTGCAAGAATAGATTGTCGTCATAAAAAGGAATGGGAAAAATGAAACTGGGCAAAAGGTAAATAATCGAATTATCAAAGCACTAGCACTCCCATAAATACATCATGGTGATTTGCATGTAAAATTGCTCTAAGATCACATAAAATAGATCAGCAAAAACATGCAGACTCAGTAAAACATAAAAACAATATGTCCGTTTTCTTCAAACAAAACAGAATTGATCAATTTGGTAAACATTTAAATATGTTTGTATGTATGTATATTAATACTTAAGATATTCTTTTAGTAAATGTCTCCCGGTCTAAAGAATCTAAAATTATTGTCATAACATTAGCTGTTTTCATAGCAAAACACGTCGATTGCATCTGTAGATCATCTAAGCATATTACTCCAAAACACTTCGGCGAATACTGCATTTAAAGGTCTGAAATTGCACAAAACCAAGTGTACTGCTATTATAAAAAGAGTCGTTTCACCCGCACTTTTGGAGTCTTGTGAAGAAAATTGGCAAAACGAAATACAGCCTTATTGTCGACAAATCTACAGATGTTTCTCAAACAAAATGGATGAGTGTATACGTCAGATTCTTCGACACAGATAAACTTTTAGTAACAACACATTTTTTGGGGCTTATTATTCAAATATAATTGCAATTGGCACGGATGCTGCTAGTAACTTATGTGGTAAGAATAAGTCTTTGTTTAGTCTTTTGAAAAAAGATAACCCACATATTATGCTTGTAAAATTCACCTGCCATTTTTTAGATTTGTGTTGTTGTAAACCTTCAAAAACAATTCCTGAAAATGCAGATTTTTTGATAAAAGAAATTTACAATTATTTTAGCCACAGCCCATTGCGTACAATACTGTATAAGCGTGCCTATTATTAATTGGAAAGAATATTTTAATGATAATATTCCATTTAATTTAAATCAATTTTGGCCTAAAGTTTATAACTATAGAGATGCAGCAGGTACGTACCATTTTAAAGAACTCGCTTTGGCTGTGCTTTATATGCTAGTAATTCCAACTAGTAATGCCTGTGTGGAAAGAGTGTTCTCAATAAGGAACTCCACCAAAACTCGGCTACGAAATAGAATGCAATATGAACTTCTTGACACACTTTTGCGAGTTATAAATCATATGGATATCGATAACATATGTTGTAGTACTTTTGTACCTACTCAAGAAATGATTAATAAATTTAATGCGCATGTAATGTATTTATAAAAAGAATATAATGAAGACACGAGTATATAGGATTTTAGATATCTAACAAAACCGAGACTATATATTTATACACAAATTTATTTTATATTAACCATAAAAACTATTCGTTATAGCTTCTAGTAAACAACAAACTATGTATTTTATAAGTAATGAATACCTTTTGTTTTAACTAAGTGTTTTTAATAAAAATTAACAAAATATATTATGGAGATTTTTATTCACTTTTGGCGAATTTTAGCAATATGGAATGAGTTACATTTTTTTTTAGAAAAATATAAAAAAAAAATATATGGATTTTATAGTCAAACTGTTAAAAATAAGTGTTTTGGCGATTTTTTCAATTAAATTTGGCGAAAAGGCTAAAAATAGGTCTGACAGTCCTGTCCGCCACCAGTGCTGCCACTAAAAAATTTAATTCTACCAAACTCAATACAAATCTACCAACATTCGGAAACCATTGACAACATACTTATTTTAATGGGAATACAATTTTTTTTTGCTTATATGTTTTGAGCGGCAATATAAAGCACAGTGTACACAGTGAGGACACCAATGACAGCTCAAAAAGCGAAAAGCAGCTGTTTTTCTTTGTCTACAACAATTTACAACTCAGCTAGAGTAAACGAAAAAGCAACATTATTTTATATAAGAAAATAAAGCAGTGCGAAAAGCACAAAATATATATGCTTTTTCGTACGTGTATGCAAAAAAAGAAGGAAATAAAAATAAAATTTAATGTAGTAAAATTGGATTGGTTGTAATTTTTTTAAGATATGCACAATTTTCTGTTTTATTTAATGAAATAGATGTACTTTTTCCAACTACTAAAGGTAAGTAAAATATGTGGAATAAAATTTAACATTAATCTTAACAAAAACATTGTCAGAATACAATAATAAAGCAAAATAAAGTATTTTACAGCTCAGCTCGAAAAAAAGAGATTGCTATATTATGTTAATATTTACTATCTCGTGTATCCCTACTGAGTTGAAAAATTTGTTGTACGGTTGTTGTTATTTTTGTTTGTGTGTCGTCACTGTATACACTGTGATATAAAGTATGCACCCTCATTTTCTACAATTTAGTTTTTATTTCAGTCTTTTAAAATACAATAAACTTAACCGTTTGAATGCTACACAGTGAAAAAGCGTTGCGATCGTTTGTAGTGAAAATTGCGACGCAGAGTTTTTCCACTGCGAGTTTCACTTTCTTTATAAATTTTAATTAAAAAATAATGATATTAGTATCTTATGTTTATTTTTTCTTATTCACATTCAGAATTAAAATTTTTTCTTTATCATACAAAAATAATTATTAAAATTGATTCATTTGTCTAAATGAGAGCATTTTATTTGACATTACTCTCCTTTAAAATATGTACAGCAATATTCATACATTTTCGCTAAAAGGGTTAAACATTTTATTTTTTTTACACTATTTGTGGGATTACAAAATTCTTAAAAAAAAACAGCAAAGAATGTTTTACTACAACAAAATTCACGCAACAAAAATAAGGGATGCACAATATTTAACGCATTAAAAAGTGTATAAGAAAACAATTCTTAAAGGAGAGAATATTTTAGTATCCGGTTCCTTTTCCTTGTGCTTAACCAACAGCATCTAGTCTTCGAGAAATATATTCCACTAGGTTTTTTTTTTTTTTGTAAATTAAGACAAGATTTTTCGCCATTCCTCTGTTATAAAGAATTCTTTTCTTGCTGTTACAAATTCACCTTTTTTCAATTTTATGATCAAAACGTACCCAAAACCGCCCGATTAGGGTTAAATTCCGAATATTATTCCGTTGGTTAGAAGTGCGAAAGATAAACTATTGGTGCAGTGTGATTCAAATCATTGCTTTGTTAAAGAAATTAAGATCTTTGCACGCCTAATTTCTTCAAAATGTTTTTTGAATATGTTTAAACAATCTACATATTGCATTCATAGTACATTGTATGAAAATCAGACTTCCACCTAACATTCCCACGCTATTACGAAATCCTCATCAGGCTTCACAGTGAATATACAATATTGTTCTAAAAGTTCTTCGTTTATGGTTCTCCATATTTTTATGACTTTTTCTGACCAAACAGATGAAATTTGATTTCAACGCTTCATAGGACATTGTTCAAGAAAGAAACATCTTTGGTTTTATATTTTTTACATAATCAAGAAGTGACTTCTAAATGACTTTAGGCATAAAAGCCTTCTCTATGTGAAATATAGCATAGAAACTATTTGCATGTAGTACTGACTTTAACAATAGAATCTGATGTAGCTAAAATATCGTCTTATATTTTAACATCATATTTTGGTGTGTTTTTCTTTACAAAGAGCATAATTGGTGGGATTGTTTTAATTTTTTGCCCGGGTTATTTTCTAGTTAACCGAAATTTTTTGTTTTTCTTTTTCACAGTTTTGATTTAGGTGCATATGATAACAAAAATTAAATGTTTTACTCTGAATAAATATATTAGTGATATACGAGTCCTTAATTGCTTCGACAAGAAAATTTGCTTAGATTTCGAGCAGCACTTTATGTAAATTTATGCACCACGTATTTAATAGTGTGTATGTCACTGTGGTATATTGGGTAAGAACTCACCTTCCAACCAAGAAGTCGTCGGTTCAATCCCAGGCCACACCGTCTGACAGTTTTCAACAGCGATATCACCTCACAACATTACTAACGACTGGTTATGTATATTTACGCTGTGAAAAACTTCACTAACTAATATATCTTCCGTTCGGAACCGGCGTTTGCGGGTTTGTTGGCTTTCAATGAGTCTAGTTGATCATTCTTCATATATAAAAATCAATATTTATTTACAGAAGATGAGAAAAGGTTATTGTTGCTCAAGAGTGCATATCTTTTTCGATCTACCTTGGTTTTCACGTTCTTTGTGATATTTAGATGTTGTCATATATACAAAAATAATTAAATTTATACAAATAGTTAAACGATGAGCATATATATATATTAATTCCCGTAACATTCCATGAAGGAACATGGGAACTTCTCTCAGTCAATGAGCTGCACCCGATTCTATTTTTAACTCATTGAAAGGGTCCTACAGGTTAACGCCGGCTCCGAACGGCAAATGAATTTAGAGAAGTTTTCAATAGTATTTATACTCATAACCAGTTACTAGCTAACGTTATGAGGTGATACCGCTGTCGAAAAACTTTTTTCTTTTTTTTTTAAGATGGTCTGACCTGGTATTGAACCAACGACCATCTAGTTGGTAGGCGGGTGTCTTACCTACTACACCACAGCGGCACACGATGGGCATATTTTCAATACAAAAATATACAAACGTATAAAAATTATATTTATCTAAATTAACCGGTTATTCGTGTTAAATATACATTCCGTTGCATAACTATAGTTATTGCAAGAATTGTTTTATAGTTTTAAAGAAACATAAAATGTTTAAATGTATCTTATTTTGACAATAATAATTCCAATAACACTCCATGAAAGAACACGGAACTGCTTTCAGTCCATGAGCTGCACATGATTCTACTTTTAGATCATTAAAAGAGACCTTCAGTTTAACACCGGCTCATTATTCTGACGCTCACAGTAAATTTATTCTTGTTGCTTTGCTATTACTGTTAAGTTTTTTATGACAATGCTTTTTGACTAATTAAGTACTCTTCTGTTTGTCAGCTTTTAGTTTATAGAAAAAAAATTTTCCACCAATTTTGGTAGAATTCTACCAATAGTGGCAGCACTGTCCGCCACACATGTACATTTGTCGCTGTTTCATTGACAACTAAAAGCAAGATCGTAAGAACTTTTTTCAATAATTTTTCTGTGCCTAAAGCATATACGCACATTCTCTGCACATGTGCTTTCGTCGGTGTCTCATTGACAACTAAAGCAAAAGCGTAAAGGTAGAATTAGCCGAACGTAAATGTAAAAGCCGTAAATGTAGTTGTGTCAGCTGATCGCTTCTGTTATATAAAAAGCTATGAAAGTGCTTACTTGACCGTAACGTAATGTAACTGTAACGTCCCAATCTGTTGAAAATAGAATTTGATGGCAACGTTACTTGACATTTGTCAAGCAGTAATGGTCTGTTTGTATGTTAAATTATATGGGAGAATTTTTACTCTTTTTGGCACTTTTTGCACACAATTAAAAAGAGCAATTTATAACAATTGAACACCAGATAGTTTAAGCTCAGTCCCGAAAATAATATTGGCAGGTGATCTAGATGTTGAGTCATGGACAGCGGATCGGTATGCCAGTAGAAACCTCGTCCCAATCCTTTTGTTGCTCGCTCACTACTTTTCGCAAATATTCCTCTAGCGTTCGATTAAATCGTTCTTCCATTCCATCAGACTGTGGGTGAAGCGGAGTCGTTCGAGTCTTCTTAATTCCGTATATCTCACACATTTTTTTGAATACATTTACAATTGTGTTCGCCTCTTGATTGGGTATGGCATACACTTCCGGCCCTTTGCTGAAATAATCCATCACAACGAGGACATAGCGATTTCCAGCATTACTTACAGGAAAAGGGCCTGCAACGTTCATCGCTATCCTCTCGAAAGGTACATCCGAGTTATATTGTTGCAGCTGACCTCGGCTTCGTTTTACTGGTCCTTTGCCTTCGATACACTGGGCGCAGTTTGCAATCCAATCCGCCACTGCTTGCTAACATCCAACCCAATAAAGACGTAGTTTTAGTTTTTCTAGAGTCTTGCAATCCCTAGGTATCTTCCGCTGACCCCATTATGAAACTCATTTAAAACTTCTTTCATTTTGGAAAAAGGCATCATATTAGGTTGGATGAAGTTTTACCATCAATCATCTTCAAACTGTCCAATTGTGCACGCTTTTGTAAGAGGACACTCTACTGATACTTCATTGCGGCTGTGGCGTCTGTCCTCTCCTTTTGCTGCTATAATCCTTGCCAATATTGGCTCACTCCTTTGCGCTCCAAATAATTCTTCGTTTGCATCTATTTGCGTTATCCGGATATCAATGATGGATTCCTTCCGCTCAGCTTTCACACAATGTTTACATTTCAAATTAAAATTAAATGCAAAAAGCACTACTATATACAAATCAGAGTACATGTATGTATACAATTTTATGCCAGATGAAATAATCCCGTGTGACGGAAAGAACGAAAATTGTGCGGCTGAAAAAATAGTCTCGTTATAATGATAGTTTTCAATTTTAATGCTATAAATTCATTAAAGGCTACCGACCATCGACTACAAGCTATCAAAAAAAGAATACTTTAGTGCATATTAGAATAATAATTAACGGCAAGACGGATACCGACTACTCGTCTACCGTCGTAGTCCGTAGCCAAATTAATGTATACTTAAATATTTTTTCCTTCTTTATGTCAAAAACACATGAAACGTTTTTAAGTGTTCTATAAGTGGCAAAACGTTTACATTTATGTTACTTTTACATTTACGGTATCTAGTTCGGCTATTGAGGCGTTTAGTCCCAATTAGTCTAGAACAGGCATGTGCAAAAGTAAAAATGTAGTTGTGTTAGAGAGAACATGAAAATTACTCCCTCAGAGAAGTAAAGTTGATGTTTTAAAAAAATTTACAAAAAAAAAAATTAACATGCATCCGCCACCGGGGTTGTCAGACCAGGCGATTTCTCGCCAAACGTGGCGATTTTGAAACTTGTTTGGCGTCCTAATTTTAAGTTTGGCGACATGGCGACTTTTTTCCGATTTTCTTGGATATTTTTGATGAAAAATGCGAAAAATTAACATTATTGTTATTTTGGTATTTAACTTCATAAAATTGTGAATTTCACACCTTCATTGTGTATTTTGAGTTTATCATCTTTTTAATTTATGGAATGTGGCAGCCTCTTGCTATCAACTTAACGTGAAGGCATGCACATAAATGTGTATGTATGTCATATTTTTTGCTCATTTAAAAAGAACTCACGGTAAACCGAAAATATTTTCCTTTAAATTGTGTTTGCATAAATTTTATACAAAATATTAAAAGTCTGTTATGGCATCTTCGCCAAAAAGTGCAAGAATAGATCGTCGTCATAAAAAGGAATGGGAAAAATGAAACTGGGCAAAAGGTAAATAATCGAATTATCAAAGCACTAGCAATCCCATAAATACATCATGGTGATTTGCATGTAAAATTGCTCTAAGATCACATAAAATAGATCAGCAAAAACATGCAGACTCAGTAAAACATAAAAACAATATGTCCGTTTTCTTCAAACAAAACAGAATTGATCAATTTGGTAAACATTTAAATATGTTTGTATGTATGTATATTAATACTTAAGATATTCTTTTAGTAAATGTCTCCCGGTCTAAAGAATCTAAAATTATTGTCATAACATTAGCTGTTTTCATAGCAAAACACGTCGATTGCATCTGTAGATCATCTAAGCATATTACTCCAAAACACTTCGGCGAATACTGCATTTAAAGGTCTGAAATTGCACAAAACCAAGTGTACTGCTATTATAAAAAGAGTCGTTTCACCCGCACTTTTGGAGTCTTGTGAAGAAAATTGGCAACACGAAATACAGCCTTATTGTCGACAAATCTACAGATGTTTCTCAAACAAAATGGATGAGTGTATACGTCAGATTCTTCGACACAGATAAACTTTTAGTAACAACACATTTTTTGGGGCTTATTATTCAAATATAATTGCAATTGGCACGGATGCTGCTAGTAACTTATGTGGTAAGAATAAGTCTTTGTTTAGTCTTTTGAAAAAAGATAACCCACATATTATGCTTGTAAAATTCACCTGCCATTTTTTAGATTTGTGTTGTTGTAAACCTTCAAAAACAATTCCTGAAAATGCAGATTTTTTGATAAAAGAAATTTACAATTATTTTAGCCACAGCCCATTGCGTACAATACTGTATAAGCGTGCCTATTATTAATTGGAAAGAATATTTTAATGATAATATTCCATTTAATTTAAATCAATTTTGGCCTAAAGTTTATAACTATAGAGATGCAGCAGGTACGTACCATTTTAAAGAACTGGCTTTGGCTGTGCTTTATATGCTAGTAATTCCAACTAGTAATGCCTGTGTGGAAAGAGTGTTCTCAATAAGGAACTCCACCAAAACTCGGCTACGAAATAGAATGCAATATGAACTTCTTGACACACTTTTGCGAGTTATAAATCATATGGATATCAATAACATATGTTGTAGTACTTTTGTACCTACTCAAGAAATGGTTAATAAATTTAATTCGCATGTAATGTATTTATAAAAAGAATATAATGAAGACACGAGTATATAGGATTTTAGATATCTAACAAAACCGAGACTATATATTTATACACAAATTTATTTTATATTAACCATAAAAACTATTTGTTATAGCTTCTAGGAAACAACAAACTATGTATTTTATAAGTAATGAATACCTTTTGTTTTAACTAAGTGTTTTTAATAAAAAATTAATAAAATATATTATGGAGATTTTTATTCACTTTTGGCGAATTTTAGCAATATGGAATGAATTACATTTTTTTTAGAAAAATATAAAAAAAAATATATGGATTTTATAGTCAAACTGTTAAAAATAAGTGTTTTGGCGATTTTTTCAATTAAATTTGGCGAAAAAGCTAAAAATAGGTCTGACAGTCCTGTCCGCCACCAGTGCTGCCACTAAAAAATTTTATTCTAACAAACTCAATACAAATCTACCAACATTCGGAAACCATTGACAACATACTTATTTTAATGGGAATACAATTTTTTTTTTTGCTTACATGTTTTGAGCGGCAATATAAAGCACAGTGTACACAGTGAGGACACCAATGACAGCTCAAAGAGCGAAAAGCAGCTGTTTTTCTTTGTCTACAACAATTTACAACTCAGCTAGAGTAAACGAAAAAGCAACATTATTTTATATAAGAAAATAAAGCAGTGCGAAAAGTACAAAATATATATGCTTTTTCGTATGTGTATGCAAAAAAAGAAGGAAATAAAAATAAAATTTAATGTAGTAAAATTGGATTGGTTGTAATTTTTTTAAGATATACACAATTTTCTGTTTTATTTAATGAAATAGATGTACTTTTTCCAACTACTAAAGGTAAGTAAAATATGTGGAATAAAATTTAACATTAATCTTAACAAAAACATTGTCAGAATACAATAATAAAGCAAAATAAAATATTTTACAGCTCAGCTCGAAAAAAAGAGATTGCTATATTATGTTAATATTTACTATCTCGTGTATCCCTACTGAGTTGAAAAATTTGTTGTACGGTTGTTGTTATTTTTGTTTGTGTGTCGTCACTGTATACACTGTGATATAAAGTATGCACCCTCATTTTCTACAATTTAGTTTTTATTTCAGTCTTTTAAAATACAATAAACTTAACCGTTTGAATGCTACACAGTGAAAAAGCGCTGCAATCGTTTGTAGTGAAAATTGCGACGCAGAGTTTTTCCACTGCGAGTTTCACTTTCTTTATAAATTTTAATTAAAAAATAATGATATTAGTATCTTATGTTTATTTTTTCTTATTCACATTCAGAATTAAAATTTTTTCTTTATCATACAAAAATAATTATTAAAATTGATTCATTTGTCTAAATGAGAGCATTTTATTTGACATTACTCTACTTTAAAATATGTACAGCAATATTCATACATTTTTGCTAAAAGGGTTAAACATTTTATTTTTTTTACACTATTTGTGGGATTACAAAATTCTTAAAAAAAAACAGCAAAGAATGTTTTACTACAACAAAATTCACGCAACAAAAATAAGGGATGCACAATATTTAACGCATTAAAAAGTGTATAAGAAAACAATTCTTAAAGGAGAGAATATTTTAGTATCCGGTTCCTTTTCCTTGTGCTTAACCAACAGCATCTAGTCTTCGAGAAATATATTCCACTAGGTTTTTTTTTTTTTTGTAAATTAAGACAAGATTTTTCGCCATTCCTCTGTTATAAAGAATTCTTTTCTTGCTGTTACAAATTCACCTTTTTTCAATTTTATGATCAAAACGTACCCAAAACCGCCCGATTAGGGTTAAATTCCGAATATTATTCCGTTGGTTAGAAGTGCGAAAGATAAACTATTGGTGCAGTGTGATTCAAATCATTGCTTTGTTAAAGAAATTAAGATCTTTGCACGCCTAATTTCTTCAAAATGTTTTTTGAATATGTTTAAACAATCTACATATTGCATTCATAGTACATTGTATGAAAATCAGACTTCCACCTAACATTCCCACGCTATTACGAAATCCTCATCAGGCTTCACAGTGAATATACAATATTGTTCTAAAAGTTCTTCGTTTATGGTTCTCCATATTTTTATGACTTTTTCTGACCAAACAGATGAAATTTGATTTCAACGCTTCATAGGACATTGTTCAAGAAAGAAACATCTTTGGTTTTATATTTTTTGCATAATCAAGAAGTGACTTCTAAATGACTTTAGGCATAAAAGCCTTCTCTATGTGAAATATAGCATAGAAACTATTTGCATGTAGTACTGACTTTAACAATAGAATCTGATGTAGCTAAAATATCGTCTTATATTTTAACATCATATTTTGGTGTGTTTTTCTTTACAAAGAGCATAATTGGTGGGATTGTTTTAATTTTTTGCCTGGGTTATTTTCTAGTTAACCGAAATTTTTTGTTTTTCTTTTTCACAGTTTTGATTTAGGTGCATATGATATATATTAATTCCCGTAACATTCCATGAAGGAACATGGGAACTTCTCTCAGTCAATGAGCTGCAAATGAATTTAGAGAAGTTTTCAATAATATTTATACTCATAACCAGTTACTAGCTAACGTTATGAGGTGATACCGCTGTCGAAAAACTTTTTCTTTTAAGATGGTCTGACCTGGTATTGAACCAACAACCATCTAGTTGGTAGGCGGGTGTCTTACCTACTATACCACAGCGGCACACGATGGGCATATTTTCAATACAAAAATATACAAACGTATAAAAATTATATTTATCTAAATTAACCGGTTATTCGTGTTAAATATACATTCCGTTGCATAACTATAGTTATTGCAAGAATTGTTTTATAGTTTTAAAGAAACATAAAATGTTTAAATGTATCTTATTTTGACAATAATAATTCCAATAACACTCCATGAAAGAACACGGAACTGCTTTCAGTCCATGAGCTGCACATGATTCTACTTTTAGATCATTAAAAGAGACCTTCAGTTTAACACCGGCTCATTATTCTGACGCTCACAGTAAATTTATTCTTGTTGCTTTGCTATTACTGTTAAGTTTTTTATGACAATGCTTTTTGACTAATTAAGTACTCTTCTGTTTGTCAGCTTTTAGTTTATAGAAAAAAAAATTTTCCACCAATTTTGGTAGAATTCTACCAATAGTGGCAGCACTGTCGCCACACGTGTACATTTGTCGCTGTTTCATTGACAACTAAAAGCAAGATCGTAAGAACTTTTTTCAATAATTTTTCTGTGCCTAAAGCATATACGCACATTCTCTGCACATGTGCTTTCGTCGGTGTCTCATTAACAACTAAAGCAAAAGCGTAAAGGTAGAATTAGTAAATGTAAAAGCCGTAAATGTAGTTGTGTCAGCTGATCGCTTCTGTTATATAAAAAGCTATGAAAGTGCTTACTTGACCGTAACGTAATGTAACTGTAACGTCCCAATCTGTTGAAAATAGAATTTGATGGCAACGTTACTTGACATTTGTCAAGCAGTAATGGTCTGTTTGTATGTTAAATTATATGGGAGAATTTTTACTCTTTTTGGCACTTTTTGCACACAATTAAAAAGAGCAATTTATAACAATTGAACACCAGATAGTTTAAGCTCAGTCCCGAAAATAATATTGGCAGGTGATCTAGATGTTGAGTCATGGACAGTGGATCGGTATGCCAGTAGAAACCTCGTCCCAATCCTTTTGTTGCTCGCTCACTACTTTTCGCAAATATTCCTCTAGCGTTCGATTAAATCGTTCTTCCATTCCATCAGACTGTGGGTGAAGCGGAGTCGTTCGAGTCTTCTTAATTCCGTATATCTCACACATTTTTTTGAATACATTTACAATTGTGTTCGCCTCTTGATTGGGTATGGCATACACTTCCGGCCCTTTGCTGAAATAATCCATCACAACGAGGACATAGCGATTTCCAGCATTACTTACAGGAAAAGGGCCTGCGACGTTCATCGCTATCCTCTCGAAAGGTACATCCGAGTTATATTGTTGCAGCTGACCTCGGCTTCGTTTTACTGGTCCTTTGCCTTCGATACACTGGGCGCAGTTTGCAATCCAATCCGCCACTGCTTGCTAACATCCAACCCAATAAAGATGCAGTTTTAGTTTTTCTAGAGTCTTGCGATCCCTAGGTATCTTCCGCTGACCCCATTATGAAACTCATTTAAAACTTCTTTCATTTTGGAAAAAGGCATCATATTAGGTTGGATGAAGTTTTACCATCAATCATCTTCAAACTGTCCAATTGTGCACGCTTTTGTAAGAGGACACTCTACTGATACTTCATTGCGGCTGTGGCGTCTGTCCTCTCCTTTTGCTGCTATAATCCTTGCCAATATTGGCTCACTCCTTTGCGCTCCAAATAATTCTTCGTTTGCATCTATTTGCGTTATCCGGATATCAATGATGGATTCCTTCCGCTCAGCTTTCACACAATGTTTACATTTCAAATTAAAATTAAATGCAAAAAGCACTACTATATACAAATCAGAGTACATGTATGTATACAATTTTATGCCAGATGAAATAATCCCGTGTGACGGAAAGAACGAAAATTGTGCGGCTGAAAAAATAGTCTCGTTATAATAATAGTTTTCAATTTTAATGCTATAAATACATTAAGGGCTACCGACCATCGACTACAAGCTATCAAAAAAAGAATACTTTAGTGCATATTAGAATAATAATTAACGGCAAGACGGATACCGACTACTCGTCTACCGTCGTAGTCCGTAGCCAAATTAATGTATACTTAAATATTTTTTTCCTTCTTTATGTCAAAAACACATGAAACGTTTTTAAGTGTTCTATAAGTGGCAAAACGTTTACATTTATGTTACTTTTACATTTACGATATCTAGTTCGGCTATTGAGGCGTTTAGTCCCTATTAGTCTAGAACAGGCATGTGCAAAAGTAAAAATGTAGTTGTGTTAGAGAGAACATGAAAATTACTCCCTCAGAGAAGTAAAGTTGATGTTTTAAAAAAATTTACAAAAAAAAAATTAACATGGATCCGCCACCGGGGTTGTCAGACCAGGCGATTTCTCGCCAAACGTGGCGATTTTGAAACTTGTTTGGCGTCCTAATTTTAAGTTTGGCGACATGGCGACTTTTTTGCGATTTTCTTGGATATTTTTGATGAAAAATGCGAAAAATTAACATTATTGTTATTTTGGTATTTAACTTCATAAAATTGTGAATTTCACACCTTCATTGTGTATTTTGAGTTTATCATCTTTTTAATTTATGTAATGTGGCAGCCTCTTGCTATCAATTTAACGTAAAGGCACAATGTATACAGTGTGGACACCAATGACAGCTCAAAAAGCGAAAATCAGCTGTTTTTTTTGTGTACAACAATTTACAACTCAGCTGGAGTAAAAGAGAAAGCAACATTATTTTCCTTAGGAAAATAAAGCAGTGCGAAAAGCACAAAATATATATACTTTTTCGTATGTGTATGCAAAAAAGAAGTAAATAAAAATAAAAATTATTGTAGTAAAATTGAATTTGTTGTGTTTTTTTTAGATTGTATATAAGAAATTTGCTGTTTTATTTAATGATGAATGAATTTGCAACTAATAAAGGTAAGTAAAAAATGTGGAATAAAATTTAATATTATTTTTAACCAAAAACATTGTTTTTTATGTGCCACATCTGGAATCGTGAATCTTGTTTGCCGGGCTTGGATAAATATAATGAACTTATTTTCAATGAGTCCTAAATCAACAAACAACAAACAAATTAAAAAACAGTTATTCATGAATATTTTATTTATAGAAGGCTGAAATAAAATAAATTATAACAAACATACATAAAAATATACATTAAACAATTTAAAAAAACCTATTAGTTTCTAAGATTGCATTTTTAGTTATAAGTAGAATTTTACAGAAATAAAGACGAAATTTAAACTATAACATTTTTTCTTTATATATTTCAAAGAATACCTGTGTTAGTATAAAATCAATACTGTTTTTTTATGTTGACTTATGAAAAAAATTTCAAATTTTTGAAATATATGTAATGAATGCAAAAAGATGTAAAACAAATAGATAACATAAATGGAAATTAGTTTTACCACGAAATAAGGAAAAGCGATTTTTATAATTACAAACAAATAGAACAATGAATTTTTTATACAATAAATTGCAGTATAGGCAGGCAGTACAGGCAAGGCTAAACAAAAGCCACGACCTACCGGTATTAAGGGAAAATCTGGCAAAGGATATTGATGTTCATTTGGCATTAATTGTTTGGCATTTTCGTTCGAATCTGCATTTGAAACAAAAAAAAGCAAAAAAATGAGTGTTTCTATGTTTGAACTAAATGTTAATATGTAATTAAATTACCTTGTCATTTGTTCTACAAACACCATTATCATTGTTAGCTATTGCAGAGCCATTGTTACCTGTATCAGCTATTCTTAAAACTTGTGTTTGATGTTGTTGTTTGTTGGAGTTAGGGCAAGTAGTTGTTGTTGATACGACATCATTAATAAACAATTTTTTTGATCTTGTACACGTTCATTCATTGTTTGAGAACTACCCTTACGAACACGTTCAATAAGACCCTTATAGAAAGTAGAGAATTGAACGCTTTTTAACCCGTTGGAAAAATGCACAAAGCTTCTCGGATATGAAACAATTTGATTTCTACCACTTTGAAGGATATTCTTATCCTATGCTCTAAAAATTGGAAAAGCTACAAAAAAAACTCCAAAAGTTTACCTACATAACTTTAAGGATAGAGGACAAACAAAGTCAAGTAAAATGTTTCAAATTCAAATTACTGTATATCTACAATGAAGTAATTAACTGAAGCAAATGCAAGTAAATCTGCATTTTGACGTACTATTATCATTTTAAACTTACAAAAGAGTGCTAAAGATTTGCTATTGTTGGTCATGTTGGCTTTCAACTAAAACAATTTTAGAGCCTTTATCTGTTGTTGTTGTCATACCGAGCCAACCGTTTATAGTTAAGGCTTTTCAGTTTTCGTTTTTGTTAATGAATGTCCACTGATTTAAATAGTACGTCTAAATGCTCACTTAATTACATTTACTCCAGATAAATGCTTGGTTTTATAGATCGACTTGAATTTGAAGTAGTTCATCTGTTTGTCGCGGTATTTTTTCTCATGGAGTTTTGCACTTCGTTGTAGGTATTAATATGTACATATGCACTTACCTCGACATATACCGCGTCTTGTTGCAGGAAACATATTTATGAACTTTGTCTTCATCTTCCATATTATGATGTGTTTCTTGATCCCTGAAAAACATTACATTATAATTATTTTTAAATCATTTATAAGACACAATACTCACATTTTCCTTCCTGCTACACTCCAAAATTTTACCTAAAAAGAAAACACTTTTTTAATAATTTAAAAGTATAAATATGATCATTATTTTACTCACTTTAATCCGTAAGCCACCTGCAAGAAATACTTGGAAAGAAAATTGAAAATTATTGATAAAATACTTTAATTTTTTTAAAAAATTCACAAACACAAATTTTTTTACCTCTGAAAAATTTTATTTATTGCGCCAGAATGCAAAAATAAAGCAAAATATAAAATTTTACAACTCAGCTCGAAAGAAAGAGATAGCTATATTATGTTAATATTTACTATCTCGTGTATCCCTACTGAGTTGTAAAATTTGTTGTATGGTTGTTGTTATTTTTGTTGGTGTGTCCTCACTGTATACATTGTGGTAAAGGCATGCACATAAATGTGTATGTATGTCATATGTTTTGCTCATTTAAAAAGAACTCACGGTAAACCGAAAATATTTTCCTTTAAATTGTGTTTGCATAAATTTTATACAAAATATTAAAAGTCTGTTATGGCATCTTCGCCAAAAAGTGCAAGAATAGATTGTCGTCATAAAAAGGAATGGGAAAAATGAAACTGGGCAAAAGGTAAATAATCGAATTATCAAAGCACTAGCACTCCCATAAATACATCATGGTGATTTGCATGTAAAATTGCTCTAAGATCACATAAAATAGATCAGCAAAAACATGCAGACTCAGTAAAACATAAAAACAATATGTCCGTTTTCTTCAAACAAAACAGAATTGATCAATTTGGTAAACATTTAAATATGTTTGTATGTATGTATATTAATACTTAAGATATTCTTTTAGTAAATGTCTCCCGGTCTAAAGAATCTAAAATTATTGTCATAACATTAGCTGTTTTCATAGCAAAACACGTCGATTGCATCTGTAGATCATCTAAGCATATTACTCCAAAACACTTCGGCGAATACTGCATTTAAAGGTCTGAAATTGCACAAAACCAAGTGTACTGCTATTATAAAAAGAGTCGTTTCACCCGCACTTTTGGAGTCTTGTGAAGAAAATTGGCAACACGAAATACAGCCTTATTGTCGACAAATCTACAGATGTTTCTCAAACAAAATGGATGAGTGTATACGTCAGATTCTTCGACACAGATAAACTTTTAGTAACAACACATTTTTTGGGGCTTATTATTCAAATATAATTGCAATTGGCACGGATGCTGCTAGTAACTTATGTGGTAAGAATAAGTCTTTGTTTAGTCTTTTGAAAAAAGATAACCCACATATTATGCTTGTAAAATTCACCTGCCATTTTTTAGATTTGTGTTGTTGTAAACCTTCAAAAACAATTCCTGAAAATGCAGATTTTTTGATAAAAGAAATTTACAATTATTTTAGCCACAGCCCATTGCGTACAATACTGTATAAGCGTGCCTATTATTAATTGGAAAGAATATTTTAATAATAATATTCCATTTAATTTAAATCCATTTTGGCCTAAAGTTTATAACTATAGAGATGCAGCAGGTACGTACCATTTTAAAGAACTCGCTTTGGCTGTGCTTTATATGCTAGTAATTCCAACTAGTAATGCCTGTGTGGAAAGAGTGTTCTCAATAAGGAACTCCACCAAAACTCGGCTACGAAATAGAATGCAATATGAACTTCTTGACACACTTTTGCGAGTTATAAATCATATGGATATCGATAACATATGTTGTAGTACTTTTGTACCTACTCAAGAAATGATTAATAAATTTAATTCGCATGTAATGTATTTATAAAAAGAATATAATGAAGACACGAGTATATAGGATTTTAGATATCTAACAAAACCGAGACTATATATTTATACACAAATTTATTTTATATTAACCATAAAAACTATTCGTTATAGCTTCTAGTAAACAACAAACTATGTATTTTATAAGTAATGAATACCTTTTGTTTTAACTAAGTGTTTTTAATAAAAATTAACAAAATATATTATGGAGATTTTTATTCACTTTTGGCGAATTTTAGCAATATGGAATGAATTACATTTTTTTTTAGAAAAATATAAAAAAAAATATATGGATTTTATAGTCAAACTGTAGAAATAAGTGTTTTGGCGATTTTTTCAATTAAATTTGGCGAAAAAGCTAAAAATAGATCTGACAGCCCTGTCCGCCACCAGTGCTGCCACTAAAAAATTTAATTCTACCAAACTCAATACAAATCTACCAACATTCGGAAACCATTGACAACATACTTATTTTAATGGGAATACAATTTTTTTTTTGCTTATATGTTTTGAGCGGCAATATAAAGCACAGTGTACACAGTGAGGACACCAATGACAGCTCAAAAAGCGAAAAGCAGCTGTTTTTCTTTGTCTACAACAATTTACAACTCAGCTAGAGTAAACGAAAAAGCAACATTATTTTATATAAGAAAATAAAGCAGTGCGAAAAGCACAAAATATATATGCTTTTTCGTACGTGTATGCAAAAAAAGAAGGAAATAAAAATAAAATTTAATGTAGTAAAATTGGATTGGTTGTAATTTTTTTAAGATATACACAATTTTCTGTTTTATTTAATGAAATAGATGTACTTTTTCCAACTACTAAAGGTAAGTAAAATATGTGGAATAAAATTTAACATTAATCTT
The DNA here is from genome assembly GCA_023159175.1 of Wohlfahrtia magnifica. Lineage (NCBI taxonomy): Eukaryota > Metazoa > Arthropoda > Insecta > Diptera > Sarcophagidae > Wohlfahrtia > Wohlfahrtia magnifica. The sequence continues at coordinate 34,100 of JAKWBJ010000434.1, read as the reverse complement.
AACAAAAACATTGTCAGAATACAATAATAAAGCAAAATAAAATATTTTACAGCTCAGCTCGAAAAAAAGAGATTGCTATATTATGTTAATATTTACTATCTCGTGTATCCCTACTGAGTTGAAAAATTTGTTGTACGGTTGTTGTTATTTTTGTTTGTGTGTCGTCACTGTATACACTGTGATATAAAGTATGCACCCTCATTTTCTACAATTTAGTTTTTATTTCAGTCTTTTAAAATACAATAAACTTAACCGTTTGAATGCTACACAGTGAAAAAGCGCTGCAATCGTTTGTAGTGAAAATTGCGACGCAGAGTTTTTCCACTACGAGTTTCACTTTCTTTATAAATTTTAATTAAAAAATAATGATATTAGTATCTTATGTTTATTTTTTCTTATTCACATTCAGAATTGAAATTTTTTCTTTATCATACAAAAATAATTATTAAAATTAATTCATTTGTCTAAATGAGAGCATTTTATTTGACATTACTCTCCTTTAAAATATGTACAGCAATATTCATACATTTTTGCTAAAAGGGTTAAACATTTTATTTTGTGGGATTACAAAATTCTTAAAAAAAAAACAGCAAAGAATGTTTTACTACAACAAAATTCACGCAACAAAAATAAGGGATGCACAATATTTAACGCATTAAAAAGTGTATAAGAAAACAATTCTTAAAGGAGAGAATATTTTAGTATCCGGTTCCTTTTCCTTGTGCTTAACCAACAGCATCTAGTCTTCGAGAAATATATTCCACTAGGTTTTTTTTTTTTTTGTAAATTAATATAAGATTTTTCGCCATTCCTCTGTTATAAAGAATTCTTTTCTTGCTGTTACAAATTCACCTTTTTTCAATTTTATGATCAAAACGTACCCAAAACCGCCCGATTAGGGTTGAAATCCGAATATTATTCCGTTGGTTAGAAGTGCGAAAGATAAACTATTGGTGCAGTGTGATTCAAATCATTGCTTTGTTAAAGAAATTAAGATCTTTGCACGCCTAATTTCTTCAAAATGTTTTTTGAATATGTTTAAACAATCTACATATTGCATTCATAGTACATTGTATGAAAATCAGACTTCCACCTAACATTCCCACGCTATTACGAAATCCTCATCAGGCTTCACAGTGAATATACAATATTGTTCTAAAAGTTCTTCGTTTATGGTTCTCCATATTTTTATGACTTTTTCTGACCAAACAGATGAAATTTGATTTCAACGCTTCATAGGACATTGTTCAAGAAAGAAACATCTTTGGTTTTATATTTTTTACATAATCAAGAAGTGACTTCTAAATGACTTTAGGCATAAAAGCCTTCTCTATGTGAAATATAGCATAGAAACTATTTGCATGTAGTACTGACTTTAACAATAGAATCTGATGTAGCTAAAATATCGTCTTATATTTTAACATCATATTTTGGTGTGTTTTTCCTTACAAAGAGCATAATTGGTGGGATTTTTTTTAATTTTTTGCCCGGGTTATTTTCTAGTTAACCGAAATTTTTTGTTTTTCTTTTTCACAGTTTTGATTTAGGTGCATATGATAACAAAAATTAAATGTTTTACTCTGAATAAATATATTAGTGATATACGAGTCCTTAATTGCTTCGACAAGAAAATTTGCTTAGATTTCGAGCAGCACTTTATGTAAATTTATGCACCACGTATTTAATAGTGTGTATGTCACTGTGGTATATTGGGTAAGAACTCACCTTCCAACCAAGAAGTCGTCGGTTCAATCCCAGGCCACACCGTCTGACAGTTTTCAACAGCGATATCACCTCACAACATTACTAACGACTGGTTATGTATATTTACGCTGTGAAAAACTTCACTAACTAATATATCTTCCGTTCGGAACCGGCGTTTGCGGGTTTGTTGGCTTTCAATGAGTCTAGTTGATCATTCTTCATATATAAAAATCAATATTTATTTACAGAAGATGAGAAAAGATTATTGTTGCTCAAGAGTGCATATCTTTTTCGATCTACCTTGGTTTCAAAGTTCTTTGTGATACGTTCAAGGTTGTCATATATACAAAAACAATTAAATTTATACAAATAGTTAAACGATGAGCATATATATATATATATATATATATATATATATATATATATATATATATATATATTAATTCCCGTAACATTCCATGAAGGAACATGGTGACTTCTCTCAGTCAATGAGCTGCACCCGATTCTATTTTTAACTCATTGAAAGGGTCCTACAGGTTAACGCCGGCTCCGAACGGCGAATGAATTTAGAGAAGTTTTCAATAGTATTTATACTCATAACCAGTTACTAGCTAACGTTATGAGGTGATACCGTTGTCGAAAAACTTTTTTCTTTTTTTTTAAAGATGGTCTAGCCTGGTATTGAACCAACGACCATCTAGTTGGTAGGCGGGTGTCTTACCTACTATACCACAGCGGCACACGATGGGCATATTTTCAATACAAAAATATACAAACGTATAAAAATTATATTTATCTAAATTAACCGGTTATTCGTGTTAAATATACCGGTTTATTCTGTATTCAAAAAATGAAGATTTTGAAAAAACCGTATTCGACAAAACCAAAAAAGACAGGTGAAAACCGGTGGAAAAATAATCGTCCGATCTCCCTACAGTTTACCCATTGTATTTGATTTACGAAAAATTCTACAATTTAAGCCAATAACAAATTAATATTAATCAGTAATAATACAAAGCTCATACGATTAATAAAATACAACAAAAGATTTGATTATACGAAAACGTCAAATTAATGCATTACATCTTTTGACGCCTAAAATATAGAGTACATTCCGTTGCATAACTATAGTTATTGCAAGAATTGTTTTATAGTTTTAAAGAAACATAAAATGTTTAAATATATCTTATTTTGATAATAATAATTCCCATAACATTCCATGAAAGAACACAGAACTGCTTTCAGTCCATGAGCTGCACATGATTCTACTTTTAGATCATTAAAAGAGACCTACAGTTTAACACCGGCTCATTATTCTGACGCTCACAGTAAATTTATTCTTGTTGCTTTGCTCTTACTGTTAAGTTTTTTATGACAATGGTTTTTAACTAATTGAGTACTCTTCTGTTTGTCTACTTTTAGTTTATAGAAAAAAAAAAATTTCCACCAATTTTGGTAGAATTCTACCAATAGTGGCAGCACTGTCCGCCACACATGTACATTTATCGCTGTTTCATTGACAACTAAAGGCAAGGTCGTAAGAACCTTTTTCAATAATTTTTCTGTACCTAATGCATATACGCACATTCTCTGCACATGTGCTTTCGTCGGTGTCTCATTGACAACTAAAGCAAAAGCGTAAAGGTAGAATTAGCCGAACGTAAATGTAAAAGCCGTAAATGTAGTTGTGTCAGCTGATCGCTTCTGTTATATAAAAAGCTATGAAAGTGCTTATTTGACCGTAAAGTAATGTAACTGTAACGTCCCAATCTGTTGAAAATAGAATTTGACGGCAACGTTACTTGACATTTGTCAAGCAGTAATGGTTTGTTTGTATGTTAAATTATATGGGAGAATCTTTACTCTTTTTTGGCACTATTTGCACACAATTAAAAAGAGCAATTTATAACAATTGAACACCAGATAGTTTTAGCTCAGTCCCGAAAATAATATTGGCAGGTGATCCAGATGTTGAGTCATGGACAGCGGATCGGTATGCCAGTAGAAACCTCGTCCCAATCCTTTTGTTGCTCGCTCACTACTTTTCGCAAATATTCCTCCAGCGTTCGATTAAATCGTTCTTCCATTCCATCAGACTGTGGGTGAAGCGGAGTCGTTCGAGTCTTCTTAATTCCGTATATCTCACACATTTCTTTGAATACATTTACAATTGTGTTCGCCTCTTGATTGGGTATGGCATACACTTCCGGCCGTTTGCTGAAATAATCCATCACAACGAGGACATAGCGATTTCCAGCATTACTTACAGGAAAAGGGCCTTCAACGTTCATCAGTATCCTCTCGAAAGATACACCCGAGTTATATTGTTGCAGCTGACCTCGGCTTCGTTTTACTGGTCCTTTGGCTTCGATACACTGGGCACAGTTTGCAATCCAATCCGCCACTGCTTGCTAACATCCAACCCAATAAAGACGTAGTTTTAGTTTTTCTAGAGTCTTGCGATCCCTAGGTATCTTCCGCTGATCCCATTATGAAACTCATTTAAAACTTCTTTCATTTTGGAAAAAGGCATCGTATTAGGTTGGATGAAGTTTTACCATCAATCATCTTCAAACTGTCCAATTGTGCACGCTTTTGTAAGAGGACACTCTACTGATACTTCATTGCGGCTGTGGCGTCTGTCCTCTCCTTTTGCTGCTATAATCCTTGCCAATATTGGCTCACTCCTTTGCGCTCCAAATAATTCTTCGTTTGCATCTATTTGCGTTATCCGGATATCAATGATGGATTCCTTCCGCTCAGCTTTCGCACAATGTTTATATTTCAAATTACACGGACAACGTGAGAGCGCATCTGAATTTCCGTGTTATATGCTACTTCGGTGTTCAATGCTAAAGTCATAGGCCTCAATCCCAGGTGCCAGCTGTCTTTCAGGATTCTTAAATTGCAACAGTCATCTCACTGCGGAATGATCAATCCTTAGCAGAAAATGTTGACCATACTGCCAGCAGCTCACCAGTAGCTCACGTTAAGTCACACAATAATTTCATTCAGGTTTTGACAGCGTGCGGCTATAGTAGCCTACCACTTTCTCAATCCCATTGACCACTTGTGAAAGAACACCACCAATACCATATTCACTTGCATCACTGTCAAGGATAAATTTTTCACCTGAGACTGGATACGCCAAAGCCGGTGCCTGGAAAAGGCTGTAATATGTGCAGAGTCCCCAAAAACTACGTAATTCATGAAGGTTCTACGGGCGAGTCCAGTTCTTTATTGCTCGTATTTTATCTTCATATGTTGAAATGCCATCTGGCGTAACTAGATGCCCTAAATATTTTACCTGTTTTTGGAACAATGCACATTTCTTCACGCTTAATTTTAGTCCAGCCTTTGATATTCGTTGCAGAACTTCAGCCAGGTTTTTAAGGCATTCGTCGAAAGCTCTGCCCATCACTATTATGTCATCGAGGTACACCAGAAAAGTCTTCCAATGGAGTCCTTTTAATACCTGCTCCATAAGCCGCTCGAATGTGGCCGGCGGTACAACTTTAAACTGCCACAAGCCACTGTTCGCACTGAAAGCAATTTTCTCCTTATCCTTGTCTGCGATCTCTACCTGCCAATACCCACTTTGTAGATACGACGTAGAGAACCACTTTGTTCGAGCTAGCATGTTGAGCGTATCGTCAATTATTGGTTGCGGGTAGCTGTCTTTTTTAGTGACATCGTTCAGCTTCCTATAGTCTACGAAGAAGCCTATACTGCCATGTTTCTTTTTGACTAAGATTACATGTGAGCTACAAGGACTCGATGACGGTTCAATTACATCGCTCTTCTGCATTTCATTGACCAGCTCCTTACCTTCATTACGCTTCGCCAGAGAAACACTTCTAGGTGCCTGTTTTATCGGTCTCGCTTCGCCAGTATTTATTTCATGTTTGACTATAATGGCTGTTCTGCCTTGATTTTTATTTTTCGTAGCAAATACGCAGGCGTATCTCCTTAGCAGCTTTTTGGCTTTATTTCTTTCAGAAGCTGCTAAACCCGCTACCCATTTCTCTACATTTTCATCAAATACCTGTTGATCCTTGGCTGACATATTGGCAGGTTTCGACAATTGTTCGCTGTTTATTATATCCTCTACTAGAGCACATTGTCCTACCTCAGAGTTTTCGCAAATGAATTGTTCGTGGCCTGATAAATTGAGCACTCTCACCGGGACTTTCTTTCTTTGTTGGACTTAACGAGAGCCTTTGCTGATAACAAGTCCGTCTTAATTTCTGCTGACTCTACTACCCACAAGCGGGTATATCAATGATTCAGTCTGCGGTGTTAATTTCTATCGTTTGACGGCAACTAATCTCCCAGCGTGCACTTGATGCCGGTATCCCACGTCAAGAGATATATCTACATTACACCAACTCATTATCTATTGCCCATATTCAAATTGATACCATGGATTATCATAAAATCGCCACCAATGATAACCTCATCTACAATATCGGCGACAATAAATATATGGCGTACAAACTCCCCAGTAGCTGTTCGTAAGTTAAGTTTAAGTTAAGTTTCTCACACTTTCCCTGCACTACATCGGGTCTGATTATAGACTGTGTCGCACCGGTTTCTATAGTGAAAGTACGTTGTCTGCTATTAATTAACAAGAATTTCTTAAATTTTTGGTGTTATTCCAATGTATAGGATCACCCATTGTAAGTGCTTCTGAACTTTCATTACCAGCTGAACATACGTGCAGAGGATCTATATCAGGCAATGGCTCCGAATCACACCTCCCCGTACTCTAGACACAATATTTTTATATGACACTTCTATTATATTGCCATTGAATAACATTCTTATTTTATTGCAGCTTCTGTAGGGTCTGAGAAGCGTGGACGCTCAACAAAGAACTAAAACCTTTAGTAATGTTTAATGTTTTTCATATTATTTTACAATAGAATCAGATATATTTTCATTAAAATTTGTATGTCTTCCTATGATTTAAAATAAAAAAAAATTCTTAATGAACAAATTATCATTTTGAAACATTTCGTTATGAGTTCATCTCTTATTTTCCAATATGGCCTAATGCTGTCGTTAAAACCTCTTCTCACTCATCCGTTTTTTATGGTGGCCATTAAAATTTACATTGTTGTGTCTTTTGCAGTAGCTTTTCCCAGGCTTGTTGTTGTTGATGTACTAATAGGTTTATTTTCGATGTTATTGGCTGTATCAAGTTATTTGAATTCTTCGTCGATTTTGTAGATTTCTATTTGGTTTTGCTTAAAATTATCTTCTGGTGCAGAGAACAGTGTTTCAGCTGTGTACATTTCCGTTCCTTTCTTGTATTTTATATTAAAGTTATATTTTTGAAGTGCAAGGATCATTTGTTGTAACATTTTTGGTGTTTTCAAAAGTGGTTTAATGAAAATGTTAATTTATGTGGAATAACCGGTTTCAATGGTTATGTTTTTTCTGCCACAAATATATTGGTGGAACCATTTGAATGCAAATAAGACAGCCAGCATTTTTTATTCTATCTGTGCGTATTTCTGTTGTTTTGCTGTTAATGTTTTGAATCTTAAATAACGGGATGTCCATTTTGAAGAAGCACACAGCCTCTTTCAAAAGAAGATGCGTCTGTTTGTATACTTACATTACTATAGGCTGGTTGATATCGTAGTATTTTAATATGGGTGCTTCTGTTAAAATGTTTTTTAATTTTGAGAAGGCTGTGTCTTTTTCTTTTTCCCATACAAAATCATTTTTTACGTGAATTAATCTTCGCAGAGGTTCTGTTATTTCAGATAGATTTCTAATGAATTTGTTAACATATGTTATTCAACCAAAAAATCTCAGGGTATCTTTTTTGTCTTTTGGTGTAGGCATATTTTGTATAGCTGAAATTTCGTTTATGTCTGGTTTAATTCCTTCGCTTGTAAGTATATGGCCGAAAATTGTTATCTCGCTTTGGCGTTAATAGTTGTTCCTTGTTATGGTCAATAATTGCAGTTTCTTTGTTGTTGCCCTTTCCAAAGACCAAAACATCATCCGCTATACAAACTACACCTTTTAAGCCGGAAATCACCTGATTTTGACGTATTTGGAAAATTTCCATTGCAGGCTTCATTACAATCGGTATGCGCTTGAACCTGTATTTGCCATACGGCGTTCAGAAAGATGTTACTTTGCAGTTGCCAAAACCCATGTTTAGCGTCTTAATTTGAAAATACTTTTGCGGCTGCCCATTCCGCTAGAATTTCCTCAATGGTTGGCAATTGATATTGGACATTTTTTTAGTGCTTTGCTTAGGTGTTTCGGATCGATGCATATTCTTAATTTGTTGTATTTTTTTTTACCAAGACGAGGTTACTGGTCGAATCTGTAAATTCGGGTGCCCCTGTTATGAAGTCCATCTTTTACATTTCTTCTAATGTTCTTTTTAACTATTTGCGCAGGGCAATTGGAATTCGTTTAAGCGGTTCGCTCCTGTGGGTGATATTGTTGTCAATTTCGAGAGCGATGTATCCCTTTAATTTCCCAAGACCGTGGAATATATCTTCGAATTTTTTGATGATTTTGTGTGCTGACTCTTCGCCCCTATATTTTTCGATACTATTACATAATTCTATAAATTTCAGCATTTGACACGTTTATAGTAAAAGTAATGGACAGTGGTCGCTTTTTCTAACGTAAACCGATAACTTATGTTCGGTATTCTTGTGTTTAATTTTGATTTTAGTTTTACCAATAGGCGTTATCTGTGGCCCTTCTACTATTTTAAGTTTAGTCTTAGTTTCTGTTATTAATGGTGTTTTTTCAATTTTTCTTAGATTTTTTAGACCGATAATGTTGCATGTTGCACGTGTATCAAATTGGCATTTTGATAAACGGTGTATGTTGTTGATGATGGCATTTCGTTTTGCGTAAAGACCTTTTTCAATATTATCCTGTTTGAACATATGTAATACCGATTCTTCGTTTTCTGATTCTGATGTGTTGTTGTTATTAATTGTTGTTGATTTTAGCATTTTTCTATTTTTGTTTTGCTTTGTGTTTTTTGGTAGACAAACTCGTGCCTAGTATCATTTCTTATTGCAAGATTTGCATATGGAGTTCCTAGCTTTTTTTGATTCGTTATTTTTCTGTTTGGCCATGTTGAATATTGCTCTTACATAGCGTTTATTGATTGTTGGTATTAAATGTCTTTCAATTTTGTTAAGTAATAACTTCGCGGTTGTTGTTGTTAACTCTAGAAATGGCATCTTTATATATCTTTAAACCTGTTCATCCTAAATAGGCTCATTACCTCTACCCAAATAGTTCGCCAAGCGCTCTTCACTTTTGTCCTTGGTTCGTAGTGTTCTTGGACCCTATAGTCGACATCATTTAGCCTTTTTGTTACTCTACGGGGCTCCCTTCGGCTAGCAACCGGCTTAGCAGATACCGTTGTGGCATACATATTGGGACCAATTATAGCTTACACAAGCCTTCGATATTCGCTGCACGTCCATTTTCAAACTTCAACGTCTTACTTATCATTTTCATTCGCTTGAGCACCATCAATTTGTGCAGCTCATGTAGACGTTTCTGTTTTCCGGCATTTTTGGCTTTTTGTCCTTCTAAATCTTCATCTACAGTACTCTTTGCCAGAGCTACGTCTTTCCTTTGTTCCACTGTCCAGTTCTCGTTCGCATCTTTACGCATCTGCCAGCTCTTATTAACGGACTTCTTGTTGACGGCATTAACACTTGTCCTGTAAAATTTGGATTGTCGGTCGAATTCGTGTTTTCCGCCTTCACCATTGCCTGGAAGTCTTCCGTTTTCTAGACCTTTATATTTACTCGGTTCATAGTAGTCACTGCTATCTTCATCACCATAGGCGTCACCTTCATGTTCATTACTGTGCTTATTTTCCTGGCCTCGTAATTCGTCGGCTTCTTCTATAATAGCGGCCTTCCAAGGGCCCTTTTCTTCGGCTAAAGCAACACCCTTAAGAGGAACGGCTTCGAGCTTAACTTGGGCTGTAGAATTTTCCATAGGCGCTCCGTTTTCGATTATTTCATTTAATATTTCTTCGGAAGCTTCCTCCACACTTGACACTCTTGCCTTAACGTCACCAACTTCCTGACTTATCTTTTTGTTGAGTTCTGTCAGCTCACCATCCGCCGTCTACAAAGTTTCCTGTACCTCAACTTCCCAGGCTCGCACCTCTTCTAAACATTTTTTGTTACCAACTTTAAAAGCTTCTCGTACCCCAGCCCGCAGTTCAAGCGAAAACTTGTTCATTTACTCTCGCATATCTTCCTTCATGGCATCAAGCAGTGAATTGACGTCTATAGTGTTTGCAGCAGTTGCGTTAACTTTTCGTTTATCCTCCTTAGTAAATTTAAAGGTCTCGATGTTAAAGCCAATCTGGTGAAAGTAGCCAACTATAGGCTCTTGCATCTCGGTTCTGTTACCCGTTGTTGGCAGCTCCATTTTTACCAATTCCTGTCTGAGCCGGTCCTCATAAAGTTCCTTCAGCTTTATCCTTTTTATTTTATTTTAAGGACTGTAATCCCACTTCTGACACCAATTGTTACGTTTTTGCCTTTCTAAAAACGTGTATTTATGAGTTCGTAGATTGTAGTTAAAAAAAAGTCTTTTGTTTGGCTTTTAATTAATACTCCTTTATTTACACAGTTTTGTGTTCCACTGTTTGTAACCTTTTTACAAACAATAACAATTTCTATTCCTTGTTACTCTCTTCGTTTATAACTTTGTAAACAAAAACAATTACTTGACAGATCTTTCTACCTAAAGATCTTCCAACCCGATCGTTGTTACAACTTAGGTTCGATCAAAACCTCTTCAACCAGAGTTTAACCACACTAAACTCCCTTTATACTGAGTTCAAACCAAAAACACGTTTGCTGAGTTTACACGAAATAAACTGACTGTTGTTCGCATCGATGTGCTTTTATATGGCTGAGTACACTTCGAAAGCTCTCGAACCTCTAGATATTTCAGGTGGATTCCATTTCTTTCTTTTATTTCCTTTTTCAGTTCTTATGTAGCCATGCGAATGTAAACATCTACTTCTTTCAACTCTGGTTGTTTGTTGTTGTTCGTTATTGTTTGTTACTTGGTTTCCCCTCTTCATGTTTTTGTTGTTGCCGTATATTTTTATTTGTAAACATTTCAATTTCTGTTGTTGTTGTCGATTTAATGATCTGTACAGAGGCACGTAGTTGTGTTGATACCTTTTGCTTATTTATTTTAACCAATGTAATAAAGGCAGGGGTGCCATACCTGATTTTTGTAACAATATTTTGCGGCAAGTTAACGAAGAAAAATTTTTTGTTAGGCCATCCAAAATTAATTTCGAGACTTTATAGCTAATAGTTCGCTATTGCAAACGTTCGATTATTTTTTTAAAATTTACAACAGTTTAGAAAATATTTTTGTCGGAAGTTCTTCACTAATAACAAACCTTAACTTACTGAAAATCTCAGACGGGAAGACTTTATACAAGACGAAAACGGTATTCTCATATTTTACCATGTATATAGAAGGGCCAGTGAAAAGGCTATACTTTGCAATCAGCTTATACAATAAATTGCAGATTTGACACAAGCATTTATTTGAGAGATGGAAGTATATCGTGTAGGATTAAAAAATATTGGTGGCTTGTCAAATAAATTTCCTTTTTCATTTTCTTTTACCTTTTTGGTTCTAGTTTTAATCACATCCTTGCAATATTTTCTTCTCAATCATTTTTCGTTACAAATAAAGTATTAAATGGTGAAAAAATTTATAAATATTGTGTACTTTAAATACATAGTAAATGTACTTCAGATCCCACCTAGGCGACAGTGTAGACTTATACAGTATAAGTTTTTATTTTATAAATATTGTATACTTTATATATAGTAAATGTACTTCAGATCCCACCTAGGCGACAGTGTACACTTATACAGTATGTCAAGAATGAGTTTACACATCGAAAATAATTAAGTAATAACAACTCTATTACCAATAAAAAATCACTCAAAAGATAAATAGAAGTAATTAAAAAAAGGAATTAATTAAAAAAAAATATGGACAAAATCGATAATGAAATGCGAAATTTGATTGATCTCATCAGTGTTTTTTCATCTTTCTGATGTCTTGAGTGTTTGCTCTATTACTTTTAATAAGTTCTTTTTGTTTGATTTGCATTCGGTTTTTATAATATGAATATGCTAGACAAATGTACGCAGTACATTTTAAGTAAGTCAGTTAAAAAATGCCTAAATGACAATTGAAACAACCACAAACGTTCGAGACATTGAAAAAAAAATATCTGGTTATCTTTCCCAAAACGATTCAAATATAGATCTAAGACATTCTCAAATAAGTATTACAAACTGTTAAGGGAGATTAAAGTGCTGAAGAATATCATAACTAGTGGCAATTGCTAAGAGTTTGAGTTTTGTTAACCTTCAAAAAAATTCATGGATTTTGTCAGAAAGTGTTAGAAAAATAGGCAACTACTGTACCGTGCTGTTTTTATCAGTACATGTACTGATTTATGCATAACATGCAAATCAGTACACAAATGTACTGATTTTTTCATGTTTGTACTTCTTTTGTGCTGTTTTTTATCTTTAAATTTTTATGTCCATAATTTTTTTTTTTTTAGAGGTGTTTCTAAGCTTTTATGCCAAAAAGAAATCCAAAGAAGAGGAACTAGCCAAAGTATATAATAGATACTGTTTTTTGTATCACGATGTCACGCATAGTCAAATCTAAGTTTTGCCAGCCTGTACCATCAAGCTCTTCAAGCCAATACTTACTGATTCAAAATCTGCGTCAGACTTTATTTGTGGAAGAACAAAGTATTCCAGAATTATGACAAATGTATTCTTTAAGTATTTTGTGAAAATGCTGAGTAAATTAGAATATGTAAAAAGTTTTTATGCAGATGATACTAACGTTAACTTTAAATGCAAAAAATTGTTCCGTGGAGCTAAAAATAGGAAATTAATTTAGCTTATTGGCGAAACGAACATCAAATTAGCTATTAAAATATTTTCCTTTTAAAGAATTATCAGTTATTTTTCAGTCAATTTTTCGTGCAAGAAATCAGGTAGCCTATTTAACATAGGTTTTGTGCATAATATAGGCACTGTTATTAAAAATTAAAAGAAGATGACTTAATAGTTGTTAATACGCGTCAGATAATCAAGCGACTAAGAGACAAATTACTGCAAAATAAAACTTATGGATCTATAGCTGGAACAGTCTGTAGTAACTGTAATAATTTGGATGGATTGCTTTATTTAAAGAAAAATCATGTGTTACTTTGCCTTCAATGGACAGTTGGGGAACGTGTTAAGATAAAGGATAATAATTTTTACAAACCGAGTGTTTTCAATTCAGATTCTGATGTTCAGTTTAATCTTTCTATATTGGAGAAAAAAAAAATGAACTTTGAGTTCAAAATCTTGAAAACTTTTTGATAATAAAGCCGAATTTGTAGCCAAAATTTTGTAGTGAATTTAAAATTTTTTTAAATTTTGAAAAGAAATTAATACTTGTAGACAAATTCTGTTCTGTTGTTTACATATTCTGCTTAAACTATTTTAAATAGGATAAGTTCTGTTTTTGTTGGTCGATATGTAATAAATTTTGTTTTTATTTTTGTTTTTCTTAAGCGGTTCGAATATGTCAAAGACACCTGATAAAAAATTAAAATGTAAACAAAAAGTAGTAAAGAAAAAGAAAAATACATTAACGCATTAATAAAATTACATTATTAAATTAATATATATATGAAATATGATGTTTAGCAACTCTTAAACCCCCATATGTACATATGAAATAATTCTATTATATATGATGTTTGTAAGAGATAACCAAAAACGACAGCACTGGTACTAATTTCTTTGGTTTCACATCTAGCAACTCTATTTAAAACACTATAAACGCCGACGACTGAACTACTCCGTAAAAATTTGACGGCGTCAAATCTGACTGCGTGCTCTGGTCAGTATATTTATGTATTAAGATTTTTTTATGCTTGTGTGCGTGGCGACATATTACACTGAATATATAGGTGCAATGTTTTTTTTTTATAAAGTATTTCTTTTTATTTTATCGAAATAAAGTACAGGAACTATGGATGAATTAGAAGAACAATTGAGGCATTTGAGTACAATAAATAGCCGCTTGTCGTTCGCTGATATAAACAAAGATGCGCTGTTGGACGAAAATCATATTGAAGTAGCAAAACTTGTAAACATTATTGAAGAAAAAAAAGCTTCAAGTCAGGAGTACAATGCAGTCTCAAAGAATCGTTTAATGTATGGCCATGAATTAAGTTATAAAAAAGTGGGCCCTTTAGTTCCTCCGAAGCCGTTAAAAAAATCCACTAATGTACCAGAGGTATTTACGAAATTATTACAAATTTTAGAATTGCTTTTTTTCTACTGTTTTGTGTTTTGTTGCAGTTTAAACATTTTTAGGCGTAGATTCCCCGTAAAAAGCATGAATATTGTGTTAATTTTGAAATATGTTAATGTATAAATTTAATAAATATTGTACAAATATTTTATGTGCACATGTGTACATACAGAGCCGGGCAAAAAGTAACACATAAGTTTAAGTAGAAAGCTCCTGCAAAAAAATAAATACTCAAGAAAATATAACATAACTTTACATATTTATTCATTTTTAAAATCTTTAAAACAACCATTAACAAAAAGTATAAAACTCAAGCACTAAAATGAGAAAAAGGTAACAAAAAACCTCTATTTTCTCAGTTCTACAATGTTCAATAAACGTTAGAGGAATTTGGTCCAAATCGTATTGTTTGCGTTGCCATAATTCTTCCATGTTCCCAGAAGCCATATAACATTTTCCCAGCCGTTTTTAACTATTGATCTGTGGTAAAGTAAAGCAGAATTTGTTTATTGGTATGGATTGTTTGTTATACAACAAAATATTGACTTAAATATTCAAATGTAAAGCGTTGTCTTGTCTGTTACATATGAGCAAATTTTTATACATAGAAAATGTTATTTTTATGTGTACTGGAGTCATATTTAAAAAATAACAATTCTTTATAAAAACTGTACGTTGAGATATTGACATCCACTTTTTTAATTTTAGCTCAGTTTTAATATTGAGTTTTGTATTACAATCTTTCATCTTCTTAATATTTTGAACCGCCTCAGTTAATACAGCATACTGCTCAACTAATGTTAGGCCCTTGGTTTGCAGTTTTTAAATATCTTTTCAATGTGTGAAACCGAAGTTTGCAGCAATAAAAATCAATTCACTTTTTGTATTTTCATTTTTTAGTTCATTTATTGCCATTTAAATGTTTTGATTCTTCAAATTATTTAATGCGCTAAGAACTTCTAAGGTCTTTTCATAATTGTAAGCGTTGAATTTTATTGCCACAAGCCAAGTTCCCCAACGTGCTATAGCTGGTTCGAGCTGTAAAGGTCTGGATACATTCCATTTAAAATTTCACTTTCTTTGCATTTGCAATGACTTTGTTTACATTTTATATTGATTTCTACCACGTTCGCATAAATAATATAGTCTATGAGCGATATATGAAACAATCGTTAGTTTAGAGTTAAACAGCTTTATGGCTTTGGCAGCTTTTGCCATATACGGCGCAGCGACTTTTTGTATAAATTTACATCCAATATCTTAAAGTAGTTATTAAAAATTTATGTAATTATGAACTGATTGGTTATCAAAAAAACTTTATTACGAATTTTGGTTTGATACTGCTTTGTAACGGTGTAGAACACCTATAAAGTAAACGCTCGTAAATTAGAACCACTTTGTTCTTGGGGTGGTTCTAATTTCCAAAGTTTTTTCTTTTATAAAAAGCAACATAAAAGTGCATTTTCGTTTAGAAAATACATAAAACACATATTTGCATAGATATTTTAATTTTATTTGTCTATATAAAGTGAACACAAAACATACCATTTCATTGAAATTCATCACAGCTAAAGAAAAATATTTTTATAATACACATACATATGTGTCACCATTTTACACCACAAATAAAAGTTTTTAATTCTATTATCAAAACTTGAAAAAAGTTGTTAAACTATTTTAAATTCTTAGTATGCAGTGAGTCGAATTTCATAACTACTAATTGTTAATCTTATAATCAGTAATATTTGTTTGCTCTTTTGGCTTTATTAAATTTGTCATAAAAATACGAAAAAAGGGCTGGGCACCCCAGCGTTTGTTACATCGCTAAAATAAATAAACAAAAGCTGCAAGAACAACTATACGTGCTGTTTGCAAATAACCAAATCTACAACAACAAACAGCAGAGATAAAGTAAATAAAAATAACACGGCAATAACAATAATTAAGCAGCAAAGAAAACAAGTAACAGACAATAAACAAGCAACAAATACAAAGCAACAACATATACTAAGATCTAAAAGAGGCAGATGTTTATATACGCATGGCTACAAAAGAACTAAAAATAAATTAAAAGAAAGAAATGGAATATACCTGAAATATCGAGAGGTTCGACAGCTTTCGATGTATTGTTTACTCAGCCATATAAAAAGCACATCGATGCGAACAGCAATCAGTTTAAGTAAAGTAAACAGCTAGTGCAGTTTGTGTGAAGAGAGTTTAAAAGGACTAAACTCGTGAAGTAAAAAACAGTTTAGTTGGAGCTAACTCAGTAAAGAGAGTTGTGTGGATAACCTCTGGTTGAAAAGGATGTGATCGAACCTGAGTTATAACTACGATCGGGTTGGAACATCTTTAAGTAGAAAGATCTGTCGAGTAATTGTTGTTGTTCACAAGATTGTAAACAGACGGAGTAATTAAGAATAGAAAATTGCTATTGCCTGTAAAAAGGTTACAAACAGTAGTGCACAAAACTGTGTTGAATAAAGGATTTTTAATTAAAACCAAACACAAAATTATTTTATTTTAATTACAATCTATGAACTCATAAATACAAGTTTTTATAAAGTAAAAACGTAACAATATCGTTACGGAGCCCCAAAAGATTAAACATGTACTCTGTAGAAAACAGATCACTAGTTCAGTGCCAAGAGCATTAGAAGTAACTCGTGTGACTTCAACAATATCCTTATCGCCGCTGTCTGAATTTTCGTCATCGCTACTTTGTTCATGTTCCGATAAGTATTTAAACATGTCCTCATTCTATTTTTCGCTGATGGAATTGTTTGAGTTAATTTCTGCTAAAAGCGTTTGATTAATCGCAGTCATCATTTTTTTGTATTAAGTGGGTTATGGGAATGTCGTCGCTGTCGTATTGGTCCGAATCCCAGTTTATGAATTTAGACCAAGAATTCATTAACAGTCTTTAAGTTAACTCGTCCAAAGTTTGCTTGAGTAATATTATTACGTCACGTATTGAGTGGGGTTTTAAAAGGTTATTCAGTTCACCACCTTCAGCTATTATGGGTGAGTAACTTACTTATGTAAATAAGTTTTGTTAATTTTATGGGATTTTGATCCATTGGTTGCACAGCTGCTGTCACATTTGGTGGAAAAAAGTATGAAACTTTGTTCCCATCGTTGGAGCGAAGACGTTCATTCAGC
Source organism: Wohlfahrtia magnifica (assembly GCA_023159175.1). Classification (NCBI taxonomy): domain Eukaryota; kingdom Metazoa; phylum Arthropoda; class Insecta; order Diptera; family Sarcophagidae; genus Wohlfahrtia; species Wohlfahrtia magnifica. The sequence continues at coordinate 16,838 of JAKWBJ010000434.1, read as the reverse complement.
GCATAAGCGGAATAGTTATCAATAAGTAAAAGTGCTTTTGGAGGTTAATTATTTTCTCTAGAAAAACGAATGACCTGGTTATAAAAACAAAAAATTTTAGTCAAAATTTTTAATTACTATACTTAAGTTTAGGATAATTTTTCCTTACCTCCTTAATGAATATCTAATGAAACCAATCATTAAAGATGCTGGACGTCATCCTCGCATTTTTTGAAAATTTTAGTGTGGAGGATTATTAAACCCTCTCATGTTCCTTGATTTTTTGGCTTTTGCCATAACCAATGGCACGAATTTATGTGAGCCATCGGAGTTTAAACCGAGTAAGACGGAAACATTTTTGGATTTTAAATCCGGGGCCACTTATTCACAGGCAGACACATATGTTCTTTCGGGAAGACAACGAAAGAATAATCCGGTTTCATCGGCATTATATGTCTAAGTCTGTGAGACCCATCTCAGCGACCTTAGCACGAAACTTGTGAGTAAAAGGATTGACTGCGTCAACATCACTAGAAAGAATCTCGCCACCAATTTTTGAAAATCGAATGTCGCTTTTGAAAATTGAAAAACCATCCATCACTTGCTTGAAATGTATCATCATTTTTGGGATATTCTTATTGAAAAATCTGTTTAATTTTTTCTTACATTATTGCTCCAGTCATTGTTTATTTTCTTTCACGTTGATTTGGAAACCACTCGTATAACTAACTTTTCATTTTTGGATATTCACAACTGTGTAAAGATTTGTTTTTTGCTTCCTGAGAGGTTTTGGAAACTGCAGTTAATATAGCTGCTCTATTTGATTTGATATAGCTGATGGCAAATTTTGTTGAGCTAAATGTTTTCCCTGAACACCTTTGGCGATCTTTTCCAATATCTTTACCTTCGTTTCTAAAGACAGAGTATTCTTTTTACGTTTATTTGACATGTTATGAGAAAAAAACAACACTATATACACACGTTTCAAGTTTCACTTGAGCACTGCGGAAATATGCCTACTCCTTTTAAATTTCGCACACTAATGAACAAAAATGCACGGAAAATAAAAATTACATAAGTAACATGGGATTCCCATTTTTTTCATTATGTTGAAGCCAAATAAAAGCTATGGAGGCAAACCTTCAGTGTTAAAAACAAACAAAAATAAAAGCGCTTTATTATTAGAACTGACAGTTCTAGAGCATGTAATGTATTAAAAATGTTGGTTCTTATCTCCGAAGGATTCGAATTTCAGCGACATTTGCGACTTTTTTTTCCAGCGCTATCAGTTGTTTCATGTACTGAAATTCTTAAAGATTAGTCTTTTGTGCATTTGTCTATGTCATCTAAGCATTTTTGGTAAATATAACATATTTTCAACGTTAATCGCTTTCTGATTGTACTCTATAGTTTGTATATTCTACCAAAAATTGTTTAAGATCCTGGTAACCGGTAATAAGCTTAATTGAGATCTTGATGGTGCAATAAATTTTAATTGACAGATAATTAAAAAAGCAATGATTTGTCCAGAATTTAAAACGAACATTTTGTTTTCGCTGTAAAAATATTTTAGAACACAAAAAATCCAAATATGCGCTAAAAAGGTTTAAAATGCTCTTTAAATATGAAAAAAATGTTGAAAACATGCTCTTAAAACTAAAATATACAAAAATGCTGTTATGAGCAAAATATGCACTAACAAATTAATGCCAAAATTCATGGAACGGTTAAATATCTTATATCCGACTTGACTGGTCGCATGAGAACAAATATGCAATTGCATATTTCTGGTTTTCCTGCTTATCACAAATATTTGAAAGATTACCAATGAGCAAGGTGATTCCAACATTAAACGAAAATTATTTTTTTACAAAACATTAATTTGTCTCCGGAGGAAACACACTACACTCAGTAACTGTTGGTGTTGGCGTATATCCAAAAACAATAGAAAAAACTCGTAAGAAGAAATAAAAAAAATTCGTTTATTTTATATATCAAAATATGAAAATAAATCTCTTTAATTAACCTAGAGAAGAATATAGTACTTAAGTAATAAAATTACAATATGTAAACAGATACAACATGTACATACATATATCCTATGGCTTCAGTGATTGAATATTCAGTGATAACTCAAATTTTATACGGTTGAAATAAAAGGTGTAAAAAATCTTTAAGTACCGTTACTCGTTAGTTTATTTCACCTTATATTTTCATCGAGGATGAAAATGAATGAAATGTACTTTAAGAAAAGTTCAGTAAATTAAATTATATCCGAGTTGTACTTAAACAGTTTGAAAGCAACAGTTATATCACTCGTAGAGCCTGTGGTTCATTGTGATAATCCCGTAGAATAAAGAAAATAAAGGAATAAGGACTAGTAAATACACGCAAAACGAGAAATAGGAAAAAAGAGGTGTCACACGGACAGCCGAGAAGACGTGGCTAGTTCAGTCGTCCCAAGTTCGATTCAATTTCCATGTCAAAACCACTTAAGGCTCTTTGCTAATTGGAGAATAGTGGTAGGCTCTATGCTGGAAAGGGAGGTAAAAGATTGAATCGTCCATCTCTACATAAGATTCGATGCCTTCTATTAAAACACATAGAGTAGTGCTATAGTAGGTGTTCGACTGTCTCCGTTTTCTCCTCATCTTCGCATAATCTAAAAAAATCGGTATTGCCGTTTCCCAATTTACAAGTCATTTAACGTATGCTCCGACTTTCTAATAGAAAGTATAGAAGACGTCCTTCGACCAGAGATGACCGGTCATATGGACCTGGAAACCTTACTAGGATTATTGTTCCAGGATTGACTCCGAAGCATGTTGGTCTAATTTATAATCCATCTCTTTCCCAGCAATATCGCGTAACCAGTAAAGTCGGACAATTTCATGAATTCTTCGCAAAGTCATTCTGCAGTCTAACACGACATGATATTCATCGACTCCGAATGCCCTCCTACTTGCTTTGGGTTAATTATACTGCCTTTTTAATTGCTAATACTTCAGACTGGGAAACACTGCACCTGTCATTCAACTGTCCACAGGCCAGGGATGTGAAAGTTGGTATGTACTTTTTTAGCACTATCTGTAAGTCAAAAGTTCAATAGTATTCTAATGACTAATTTAGCACTATTTTAAAATTCCATATTCGAATTAAAATATAATAAAAGCCAAAGAGAGAAAGCGACTGTATCGACTGCCTCCAATCTAATCCAAAGGAAGGATTTGCTGAAGTAATCTAATTCGTGCTACTACAAGAAAAGAGTAAGCAAGCAAGTAGTGTGTCATAAATTATCCTTTTAGATTTAGATCTCATCAACTAATAGTCTTTTGTCTACCTTTTGAAATTAAACATTAATTACTATTATTTGCATTAAGTACTTAGCACAAATAAGCTTCCAGTGTCTCTTGGTTAAGTTTTTTATACACATATGTATGTATGTAATAGTCCAATCAAAAAATCCGTAGGATGACACATGGGTGGCGTTACTAGAATTTTGTCCATATGATTTTTAGTTAGTACTAACTTTCAAACGATACGTGTGTAAATTTAACAGCAATCTGACTATTGATTCGAGAGTTATAGCATTTTGTGCGAATCAACTTTTGTTAATAAAAAAATAAAAAAAAGTGCATTTCGAGTTTTGATAAAGCATTGCTTTTTGATGAAAATAAATACAGTGGAAACCAAACAATGGCTTGATAAACATTATCCGAACTCTGCTCCATCGAGACAAATGGTAGAGAAGTGGTTTGCTGAATTTAAACGTGGTCGTACCCCCACAAATGCAGAGCACAGTGGACGCCTAAATGAGGCTGTCATTCCAGAAAAAAATAAAAAAAATCTACAAATTGGTTATGAAAGATCGCAAATTGAAGGTGGTAGCTTTTTTGTTACCATTTTACACTATCATTTGAGCTTGCAAAAGCTCTGTTTAAAGTGTGTGCCGAGTGAGCTCACAAGTCTTGCCACAAATTGATGAAAACGATGGCAAAATTGAACAAATTGGGCTTCGAATTGCTTACTCACCCACCGTGTTCTCCAGATTTAGCCCCCTGCGACTTCTTCCTGTTTTCAGATCTTGAGAGAATGCTTTCTGGAAAGAAATTTAAGTCCAATCATGAAAAAATCGCTGAAACAGGCATATTTCGACGAGAAAGAAAAATCTTACTATAAAGGTGGTGTCGAAAAGTTGGAAAATCGCTATACTTGTATCGCCCTCAAGGCAACTATGTTGAATAATAAAATCGTGTTTTGTCAAAATTTATGTTTTTTTCTTACTATTATTAACAGTTATTGACGCGTAATGGTAAGTTATAAACGTTCCGTTAATAGACACCGGGTAGGTAGGTATGAAAGGCGGTACAGAAGTACACCACCCAGAGACCAGAGTGGCCCATTGTGGATAGACCTTTCCCTAAAAAGGATCAACAAAAGTGTACAGAAAGAAACACGGATGCCCAAAAAGGACCAGGCATCCCTTAAGGAGCCAGCTGACCTGACATTAAGTCAGTGGTTTAACGTGAGTACCTGCCCTAGGACGTTACCTCACGGTGCCAAAGCACGAGTGAATACAATGCGTCCACCAACGCCCCCACCTATGACTAGAAGCACCAGTGAGTATCAATTTAAAGCCATGTTATTTGGACATGACTTCACACCTTGGTGAGGTTCCGGAGACTATCTAAACTCCTACTGATCTTTGGGTCACGGCACCCGGTTAAAAATGTAATTCCACACCGAGCCAGCATAGCTCTTCCCGCGATTTGGGTTTAAACCACAGCTACCACGTTGCTCCCACAAGGGGGTCTCACCATAGTCGGGCAGGAACAGAAATTCCTGGGGCTCCCGACACCCCTCGTACCAGAATTAAGCCTCCGGTCAGGCGTCGTAGCATAAATGCTATTACCAGTGTAAGTCCCAAAAGACTCCGGACTGGTGACCATGATGATTATACAACTCACAAGAAACACGGGAGAACTCAAAGTGACATCGTGCGCCACGGACACAATACACAAAAACAAGAACACAACCAGTCAAGGATAGACCAGTACAAAACACAACACCCAAAAACTGCAGCTAAAAATTAAGCCGCAAACAGCAGACCAGGAAACAGCAAACAGCAGACAATCACAGCAAGCATCATAACACACCAACCGTCAGCACACTAGCGGGAAACCGAGCTAGAAAAGGCTAGCCAGGAGACCGCTAAGATGGTGATGCAGGTTCAACCTCCGCTAACAGTGCCGTCCTTCTACGCCTAAACACCTCAAGGGCAAAAACGCCCAGCCTACCATAAGTACGATCGTTCAACAATACCTTACTGAAATCCCACACCCCCCCAGTATGGGTGATACCCATACTATCTAAATCGCTAACGTCATCATAGTCTGGGCACGAAGTCAGTACATGCCTCCAGTCCTCAACTCCCCTCCCACACCGACAGTCAGCTGGTTCAGTCTGGCCAATTCGATGCAAAAATGCATTGAATTGTCGCTGTTCGTCCATCTCGTCTGCCACCTTTCTACGAGGCGCCCCTGCAAAAGGGCCTTATACATATTTCTCCCATTCTCGAGCTCCGAAGCAGAAAGCGAATCGTTCGTCCCAAGTGGCAGTCCCCTCTTGACCCTGGAAGCAATGCTACGTCGCACCACTTCCAAGTCAAGCGGTGGTACACCAACAAGGACCTGCAAAGCATCGGTAGAGACTGTCCGACACACCGGGACACATGCCAAGAGTGCAATTCTCTGACACGTGAGAATCTTACTCTGTCCAACAACAGACATGACCGCCTTATACCACACCGAAGCGCCGTACGCCGCACAAGCAACGAAAAGCCCGTCGTATATGATATGGACGGCACGCCTGCTGAGTCCCCAATCACTCCTCAATATGCGCCTAACCTTTCCAACAATGGCTGCCAGTCTATGCCTGACATGGGTGAGATGAGCCTGGAAGCTCATACGCTCCCCTACAACTATGCCGAAGTACCTGACCTGAGTCACACAGCGAATGCTGTTGTCACCAATTCTAATGAGTGGAGTTCGCCTGGTTGACAATATGCCCTTAAGCAACATCATCACCGTTTTATCCACTGCGACGTCCACACCAACCCCTACACCCCACTCATAAGCGATACGGGTGGCCTGGGCACCCCTCATCTCTAGCTCAGCACGAGACTGGCCTTCGATCAGGATGAGCAAACTATCCGCATACGCACACAGTTTAAATGTCAGCCCAAGCTGTCTCAAAAGAGTATCCATCATGAGGTTACAAATGAATGGACCGCAGATAGGCCCCTGCGGACAACCCCGAACAACCTCCATCCAAACCGTTTCAAAGTATCCAACAACACACGCTTTTCTATGCTCGAAATAGCTGCTCCAAATGCCTATCTCACGACAGCCAACCGCCGATAGCTTCCGTAAGACCTTGTCCCACGAAGGATAATCGAAGGCTCCCTTGAAATCAATGAAAAGCCCAAGCACATACTTCGAAGATGACTGTTCGACAGAACTCTTCACATGCATCCAAGCGTCTCCAACGCATTTGCCTTCCCTAAAACCAAACTGGTAACATGAAGGGCCCTCGCTGTAGCATTCCTTGAGCCTGTACACCATAATTCCCTCCAGCTCTTTTCCAAATACTGGCAAGAGGCTGATACCCCGATAAGAGCGAGGATTACTCCTCACTCTATCAGGGGACTTAAGAAGTACCACAACACGAGCACATTTCCATGCCTTCGGGAAGTAGCCCTCATTAATGCCTACCGTACACCGTCTCCAGGTATTCAGGGATGGCCTTCCAGATGTTCTTACACATCTCTCCGGTCAACCCATCCAATCCCGGGGACTTCCTGCTCCTCACCCGACAAAAACAGTCATCTACTTCCGATCTCTCTAAGTTTGGAGGGTCAGAAACCTCCACCGGTCTGGGAGCATAGTTTCCTGGCTCTGCCCTTGGAAAGAAAACCCCCAACAAAACGTCCGTGTAGTCCCTCCATGAAGACAACACGGTGTCGCCAACATGGAGGCATCCTATGTCCACCTGACTTTCTACCCCTGCAGATACGGTAAACCCTACCCAGGGGTCATCCCAAATCTCCACTCGTCCTTAACTGTGACAATTATGTCCTTGTACGTCTTAAGGCTGCCAAGATACTCGGTCCTACGCTGAGCTAGATTTTCAACATTGGTACGCCTACCCCTCTGGAACCGCCTCCGGAGGTGTCGAACGCGCCGCCGCATCGTCTCTAACTCAAGGGTCCATCATTTGACCCTCTTGGGCTTCGCATAATTAGCTCGGCCCAACAGTGCATCATTCACCGCAGATGCCGTCCGGGCAATCTTGTCAACCTGGTCGTCAATCGTTAGTAGCCTAAAGTCTTCAATTGGCACCGATGACAATGCCTCCCTAAAACAGTACCGATAATGGTCCCAATCAACGTCACGCATTCACCATCGTAAAACGCCACCAGTCCGTTGTGGACAAGTAACCCTAACCTCGATGAGATTATGGTCAGATCCCCCAATCGTCACAAACTCTCCAACTAAAGTCTAAAGCAGTAATTGCCGCCCCATGCGCAGCCGTCACGTCAATGTCACTGATGCCCATTGGCCCATCGAAAGTATATAGCTCAGTCAGCTCATTCAACACGCTCAAATCTCGCGAGAGCAACCATTCACTAAGCACTCCTCCTCGTATAAGGTTCGGATGTCTAGACCCAAGTCTGGAGATTTTGCTGAACCACATACGAGAGGAGGCGTTCGCATCTAGGCCGAGGATAACCGGAATACTACTCGCCGCGAGTAGTACTGTATCCAAATACCCTAGATAAGGTTCCAATGAAACGCCAGGGCTACAGTAGATGTTAGCCAGAAACATCTTCCCAAACCACCCTTCTACCCTAACACATACCCCAAACTAGCTATTAGCTAACTTCGTACAGTCCACGTCACTGTCCCTAACTATAATCGCGGCCTTTCTCACACCGTCAGTAAATACGCGCATCCCCCCCGAAATCCCCCTAACATTACCATTCGAAAAGTACGGCTCCTGAATCAGGGCAAAACTAGCGTCCAGCTGACACATAGCTTGCCCGAGCAAACACGTCACCACCCTGAGCGCCGCCAATTAAGCTCCAAAAGGCGCAACTCCGTTAGTGTCTGGCGTTCGCTCTGGCAACCATATTCGAGTACGTGGGACACGCAAACGACAGCATACCATGGTCCGCTGGCAGGCCCCTCAACTCAGAGTTACGGCACCTCACCGGGTTAACGCAACGGGAGGCCCGATGTCCCATCATCCCGCACGTTCTGCACACATCCTGCCCCATCCTGCACTCACGCAACAGGCGGTCAAAGCCGTGGCAGCGGTAGCAGTGCGGGATCGCGTCCTGAGGCCGCAACCTAAAGCTGAACGACTTCACATAAACCCTGCCGACATCAAGAAGCATGTTCGCAACACGCTCACTGCACTCCAGCACAACGTTGACCGGCAGGGTCAGACCTCCGGGGACTGGTTACCAGACGAATACTCCTCTTAAACACCTCAGCTCATGCGTTCCTTCAGGTTCATCTCGAACAGCTCGAAGTAAACTCATCAGGAGTGCTCACAGCGTGCACTCCAGCAACTACCACCCTTGGACCAAGCTTATCACTAACAGTCACCTCAAGACCGACCTCTTCAAACTTTTTGTTTGAGGCAATCTTCGACCTCCGCCACCGAGGGTGTACGGATAACAGCACCACTAGTCCTCTTCAGCGGCCTCATTTCGTGCACTCTAACCCCAAAGGTGTGTCCGACCTGTTCGAGACCTTGCTCACTACCTCTCTGGAGGTTGCGCCCTTCTTTTTGTCCCGAACAACCACCGACAAAGTTTCCATAGGCTTGGGTGTAGGCCTGGAACAGCGACACCCTGTGCCCTCACAACAGCAGCAATCGTTGGAGCCTGAGCAACAGGCCTAGCAGCGGGAGCTGGCACCGTGGTCACCGACTGAGCCGGCCTGAGAGACTGGAGGATGTCCAGCCTACACCTCAACCGCTCGTTGTCTACCAACAGTTTCATAACCAACTTCTCATACCTGCCAGCCTGACTCATAAGTCTGCCCATCGTCCCCAGGTCCTCACCGAATAGCACCTCGCGGAAACTGTCAGTGACAACCTTGACATCAGCTACTGTGACACCAGCATCACAGCCAAGAGGAAAGGCGGTAGCTGAAGCCACAGCCCTTTTACGCTGTCTGCTCTCCCTGCCAACAGATGGCAACGGGGGAAACGCAGCACCACCAACAACACCACCACCAGCAGCAGCACCAATAGAAGAGACGCCATCAACACCGCTCTTAGCCACATCAGCAGCATCAACAACAGCAGCAGACTTAAATCGCTTGGTGGTCGCCTTGCCACCATTCGCCTTAACCTCAGCCTCAGACCCCGAACAGCTCAGTTCGCTCTCCGTATGACGGAGACGAGACTTAGCAGGTGAAGGGGGCCCCATCACTTCATCAGTGACTGCCCCAGACGCAGCGTCAGAGGCGTCACCCTTAACCGTCTTGCGAGGTTTCCCCGCAGGAGGCATGATAATAAAATTCAAAATTCAAAAATCCAACGACTCACCAAAGTCAAACTAATCACAGCCAAAGGAAGTCAATCAACACAGCAAAAGTCCGTCACCAATTCCAAATAAACACAACCGAAACCGAAATACAACTCGAAATCAAAGTCAACTAAACATACCGAACCGTCAACGAAAACACTATGGCAGCACCAAAAACCCACCGCACGAGTATGGTAACTCCACTCCGTTAGTCCTATCTAACCTCACTTTTCAAAATTGCTACTGACCTTGAAGTCAAAAACTGAGACACCACAGAATTACCACTGGGAGTCTCAATTTAAAAACAACAATTTTTCACAATCAATCACTCACACTAGCAAAGCACTTGGTTTTTATACACGACTATTTGAACACTCAATACTCCGACGGAATATCACCCAGGCCATCGAAAGAGCCCCGGCCCAGCCACCTGAGCCAGCGCCCATAAAGAGCCGGCAGTCTCCGGCTCCTCTGTATCGCCGCAAACCTTCTTCCCAAATCCCAGTCCTCGCCCTCAGAGCGCAGTGCCCAGTCACAAAGCCGTCCTATAGCGGTCAGGTCGCGGCCACAGCAGCCTGGAGACCCTGCAGTCTCCTCTGCTCCTCCGTGACTCCTCCACTCTACGACGGGCCCAGATATCTATCAAACTCCCAAAGAAACTAAGAGGCGGTCTCACAGACGCATCCGTCAGTTCTATGCCCTTGGCCGCGCCCGCTCTTGCCAGTTCATCTGCAATTTCATTTTCCCACAGGCCAGTGTGCCCCGGAACCCAGCGCAGTTTTACACTGCACACATCCAGGAGCGACGTGTGGGTACTCCTGCACAATATAACCAGCTTTGAGCCGGCATGGCGCCCTAACAGCCGCCTGACTGTACATGTAAAAGACCACACCATCTCTTTCAGCATCCAAGTCGCGAAAACGCTTATCTGCTCTGAGGACAGCGAAGATCTCAACCTGAAAAATGCTGCTCTCATCCGGGAGTCTACAATTTAATGTCACTGTCCACAAGATAGACACCCCCGCACGGTTTTAGATCCATCTATAGAGATGGCATAGCCATTCAGAAGACTATTAACAAGACTGTCCGGAAAAACTGCCAAAGGACACCTACTAAAGTAACATTCCCTGACCCTGTAGTCCGAACCAGCACTGGTCACCGAATGCTCACCCCAGTCCAGCCACGCTAAAATGGCAGAATGTCCATAATCCACAGCCCTGGCCAGGCCTCCTATGAAAATCCTTAAGAAGCTCCTAGCAGCCCTCATCTTCACACCAACCTCCAGGAAGGCCAAGCCCATGATAACATCCAGCGCTTCCTGAGAAGTACTCCTGAACGCACCAAATATGCCCAAAGCGAGACAACTGTGTACCTTAGTCAGAAGCCTCCTCAGACTGGCATTTTCCAGACCTCTCCACCATACGATACAGCCATAAGTAAAGACAGCTAAAACTATGTAATCATAAACCCACTTCACCATAACCGGGCGAAGACCCCATCGCTTACCAATGGCACTTCTAAACGCATAGTAAGCGTTGAAGCCCTTATTCATCCTAAGAAGGATGTTTTCCCTCCAATCAAGTTTCCTATCCAAGAAAACTAAAAACTTATCCCCATCAGATAGCCTTAACCTAATACCATTCGACGTAGACTTTTCAAACTTCTCCAATTTGTATATTCTGGGGAAGAGGACTTAAATCAGTCTTTGAAGGATTGATGTTAAGACCTCTGACGGAAGCCCAGGAACAAATCCTGTCAAGCGCCGACTGCATAATCTCGCTAACGGTCGGGAGAAACCTCCCCGATACGAGAATCATCAGATCATCTGCATAACAAACCACCTTCCTACCTTGCTCCTCAAACCGCCTGAGGATGCGATTTACAACAAGATTCCAAGGTAAGGGCGAAAGTACATCTCCGTAAGGAGTACCGCGACACACTAGTCTCTCAAGGCCTATCTCACCGATTTCAGAACGGACAATCCTACCCTTAAGTACTTTAATTATCCACTCAACCAGGAAGTCATGGACGCCAAGGTCAATCAGTGCCTCGCCTCGCTTTCAACATTATTGAATACACCTTCAATATCCAAGAAGGCAGCAAGCGTAAAAATCCTATAGTGCAATGTGGCCGATGATGTTAGGTAGAGCAGTCTCAACAAACCTACCCCTCAGGTAGGCACTAAAGGTCCTCCAATCGATTTTGCTCCTTAAATGCAAATCTACCACTCTCCATCTCTTGGATGAGAGCCACGTCTACCTTCCCACGGCTAAGGAGTAAGGACAGTTCGGTTGAGGCTGCTTCACTGTGGTGCGGGCAGCATTCTCATTTGCCAGTATTGAGAGAATGGATTCCACCGAGAGGACGGGCTGTGGAATCCACAGCTCGAATGAGCAGATCACTCCACTTTCGCTCCTTGGCAGAGGTCGCCGCATTCATCAACTGCAGCATTAAATCAGTTGACTTTCTGTTACCGCAGTTCACAATTTTTACGCCTCTGGGCCAGTCTGCGCCAAGGAAGGACTTTTCCATGATTGGCGATTTCTTTCAGCACCCTTTTTTCAATCTGCTGCCAGAGCTCAGGAGTGATCCTCCCATCCGGATTGCTCCTGTCAATGACAACAACCTAATTGATAGAATCCAGGCTGTTGGATTTCTTCGCCTTCGTAGATACTTACCGTGGCTCATCACCGGATTTGACCCTCTAAGGAGCCCGATGTCATTACAACGGCTTTCTCACTACAACAAGTCCTGGCTTAGGGCTTGGCGGAAGCTCGAGCCGAAGCGTTGAGCACCGACAAGTCCTTAGCCTTCTTGCTGTCCACCATACATTCGCTGACCATCTTGACTTCCACAGCTTTGGCACTTGTAGTGGGAACCGGGGCAGCCTTCACCTCCTCGGAAAAAGATGAATTCATGGCTGCTTCCTTTGCCACCACAAATTCAACGAATGGATGCTCCTAGAAGCACAGACGTAGGACCGTAATTCTTTCGAACTTGGACACACATTGTCTTGTGACCACTCGACAGGGCGTTCTACCGAACCAAGGGACTCGAAGAAGGAACTGTTGATGGCCCCAAAACACCATCACCACCAGGTTCTGACCATCCGTACCAGTTACCGACGCTTGAGCTGAAATGACTGTCATCCAGCTCGTCGTTCGTACTCGAGGACAGATCATCAAGCCCCTGCGTGACACTTGTGCTCCACAGAGGGGTGGAATTTCTAGGTACCAACAACTCTTTTTCTAGCTCCTGAAGCTGAGCCTGCTGGGTAGCAAGACTCAGATTCAGAAGAGCCAGCGCGTTATCTTCATCCAAAGCCAGTCCGTCATCAGATATTTCAATATTATTTAAATTCAATTTTACATTATCATTCATTTCTGATCCCACGAGTAGGCCGTATAGGGATGGACCATCCACGCAGTGACGACGTACGTGGACTAGGCAACAACTTAAAACCGGTCCGTGCCTTTGCACCGGAGGGGAGCTGTTAGCGACCAGTTGTTTTTATACACTCAACTGGTCATACAGGACCTCGGCACAGCTACCTACCACCTTGACCTTAAAAGTGTTGGATAGGCCTTAGTATGTCAGCCTTTATGGAGCCAACAATTATTGTGGCCAACAGAGCCTGGTCAAAAAAGAGCCCATCAAGATGTCTCTCCAGGCGGTTGAAGACACCGGGTATTCATTTATAATTACTCCGTCGTAGGAGTTAAAAAGTAAAACACCGGGTTCTATAACCTCAAAAGATGGAATATGTGAGCTATTTTCTTGCAAATTACTGGCTTACTCTGAAGGAGATTGGGTATGCATTCTGTGTTTGATATATCTATAATTTTATTTTGTTCGCATATGCTTAAATTATTATGTGATGTTTACACATATCTTTCACATCGTAAAACTTATTTTTACATAAGATTTCCTTAGGGCTATCTAATTTTACAATCTTTTTTTTATATATAAGACCAGCACCCAGGGGATGGCCCCTACTCATGCTGTGCATTGTGCTGGTACTAGGAAAATAGGTTATTGGAAGGAGGACAGAGGGAGTAGTGTTTATGGACGTTAGATTTAAATTTATTCATGTCGTAAGTGGCAGGAAATACTTTCGCTGGAAGATTATTCCACAACCGAACAGTGCGACCAATGAACGAATTCTCCCTATAATGCGTTGTGCGATTTACTGGACAATCAACTGCAAAGGGATGCGCTCTACGAGAAATACGAGTACTACGTAAAAATATATGATTTTTGGGAATTAATTCCTTAATTTCATTAGAACACATTCCGTTATAGTACCGATAGAACAATGAAACACACGCCACATTGCGACGGTGCTCCAATGAATCTATAGAGTTGGTTACCCTACCGTCATTGGTGAGCATCTTCGCCCTCTCCTGTACGCGGTCGAGAAGCTCCAAAATAGACTTTGAAGCACCGGCCCATACATGAGAGTTGTATTCCATTTTGGGACGGATATAGGTCTTGTAAATATTAAGGAGATCAGATGGGGTGAAGTATTTCCTGCACCGTCTCAAAAAACCAAGGCACTTGAATGCTTCTTTCGACACTTCAAATATGTGATCATTCCAACGAACGTCACTGCGAATTCTCATGCCCAGAACATCAAGAGCATCTGATTCCTCAATATCCACATTACCCATTGACACAGATGAGAACACACCACCACGTCTGTATGTTAAAAAACAACATTGAGTCTTACGTGCATTAAAATCGACCCTGTTCGCACGACCCCACTCGGAGACCTTCACCAGGTCACTTGTGAGTGTGACGTTCATATTCATCCTTCTTACCCCAACCTCCAAAAGGCTCGGTCTACGATCAAAAGAATATGAGTGACAAATGTTGCTGTCATCCGCAAAAGAGTAGATAGGATTAGAAGTGAGAAGACGAAAGTCGTTAAGAAATATTAGAAACAGAGTAGGAGAAAGAACAGAGCCTTGCGGTACCCCTGAGTTTACCCTGAACTCGTCGGATGAGACCCCGTCTATAACCACTCTTATAGAGCGATCTCTGAGAAAGTTCGATATAAATCGAGAGAAGTGACTACCGACACCAAAAGCATTAAGTTTCGAAATGAGAGCCTCGTGCCAAACTCTATCAAACGCCTTTGAGATATCCAGAGCCACAACCTTATTCTCGCCAAAACCATGAATGGACTTGTTCCACTTCTCCGAGAGCAACGCCAGCAGGTCACCAGTAGAACGGCCCTTTCGGAAACCGTACTGACGATCGCTAAGTAAATCGTTGGACTCCAGATATCCCAAAAGGTGGTGATTAATCATACTCTCAATAACTTTGGAGAGTGTGGAACAAACTGCTATTGGACGGTAGTTCTCAGGGTTACTAGCTTCGCCCTTTTTGGGGATTGGCGTTACATTAGCAACCTTCCAGCAAGATGGAAAAATACCGGCGCGATATGACGCACTGAAAAGGTGAGCTAATGGACGCGCAAGCGTCGAAGAGCACTTCTTCAGGACCAGTGCTGGTATGCCATCCAGCCCAGAAGACTTGTTAACGTTGAGATTTGCAAGGACCCTTTTTACAGCACGAGCTCGAAAGAATATACTAGGCATAGTTACTGATACTCTCAAGTTCGGGCAGTGGTTGACCGCTCTCCGGCAAGTGAGAATTACTTGCAAACATTTCGGCCAAAAGGTTTGCCTTTTCAAACGGGTTCATGAATGTGAGGTCATTCTTTAAAAGAGCAGGAACCGAACTAGCGTTGTTCCTCAGCCTTTTAACGAATGATCAAAAGTTTTTACTTCTCCGCGGAAAAGTAAGAACTTTAGCACGAAGGCGCTGCTCGTATAAAGCGTTTTGCGAAGCAAATCAGTGTTGGCACATTTGTTATTGCGCCAATTCCTGAATGGATCTGACTGCCAATTTACACGTCAGATTAAACTAAGATTTGTTTCTGGGTTTAATCGAAAGCTTTTTGGATGGGATGAAAATATCCATCCCTAGCTTTATTATATTCACCACCATTTCTGCCTTGGCATCGACGTTTGAGTCAAGGAAACAAAATGCCCAAAAAAATCATTCAGCTCAGCCCAACGAGCATCCTCGTAGTTAAAAATAGAGCGTTCCGTAGCCATGGGTGGAACCTTGCGAAGAGCGGTGGACGAGAATGAGGCAGAAACTTTGTAATGATCCGAATTTTCGAGAGGTGCAAGAACCTCAACTACATACTTTTCAGGGTTTGTAGTGAGGAAAAGGTCGAGGGTGTTGTTCTGGTGCCCATCTACACACGATATATGTGTAGGTTCATTCACTAATTGCGCAAGGTGATTGTGCGCGGCTAATAACTCAACGTATTGGCCTTCTGGAGTGGTACGGCCTGAATGGCGTAACCAAGACGAATTATGAACATTTAAATCACCAGCAACAACAATTTCACTGTTCGGATAATTCGAAAGGATACTCGATTTTGAGTCGGAAAGAGAGTTGAAGCCAGATATGGTAACCTCTCTTCCCGCATTTGGGCTTCTATACAAAAACCCGAAGTGCAAAAGATGTGCCCTGATTCTGAGCTTAACCCATAGACAGTTAAATTCCGCATCATACATGCCAAGAGGTTGCTAGCATTGGTACACAACTTCATTGCGAGTGTACATAGCAAGACCCCTATGAACATTAAAAAGGGACAGAAAGTGATACCCAGGGATATGAAAATCCTGTAGATCAGCATTTTCAGAAACCAGTTGTCCTCGACCACAGAAAATTTTACGAATTTATTAAGTACACAATAGATAAAAAAAAATTAAAAACGAAAGATTTTAATCTCATTTACAATAACAACTAACACGGCATATATTAAAACAGAAATTGCAAAAGTGACAAATATAAATCAATATAACAAAAACAATAGCTAAACGTGACGAAATAACGGTGATGGTATATTTCTTCTTCTATCATTTCTTGTTGCCTGTATTAGGCGGATGGGTGTCTGATTTCTAATTATCTATTTTCGCGATGATGATGATAATGATAATGATAATGATAATGATAATGATAATGATAATGATAATGATAATGATAATGATAATGATAATGATAATGATAATGATAATGATAATGATAATGATAATGATAATGATAATGATAATGATAATGATAATGATAATGATAATGATAATGATAATGATAATGCTAATGATAATAATAATGATAATGCTAATGATAATGATAATGATAATGATAATGATAATGATAATGATAATGATAATGA
>JAKWBJ010000433.1:60000-65000 GCA_023159175.1 Wohlfahrtia magnifica | reverse complement strand
AAAGTAATTCCCATCGACTGCAACACACTTATACCAGCGCTTGATCCAAACTTAGAAGCATTTTTTATATTCGGTGTTTCCATCAGTGCTTCCTGCGATTTTTCTATTATTTCCTCTCGGCTTCTGAAATGCATTCTCCGTAATAGTTTTTTAACTCGATTGAACAGAAAGAAGTCACAGGAAGCCAAATCAGGGAATTCATTGGCTGTTGGATGGTATTTGTTGTATTTTTCGTCAAAAAATTTCGAATAATGATGGTGGCGACGGGTGCGTTATCATGGTGCAAAATCCACGAGTTTTCTGCTCACAATTCTGGTGTCTTTCAGATAATTGCTTCACGCAAATTTCTCATAACGCCCAAATAATACTCTTTGTTTACTGTGTGGCCTTCTTGTAAAAATTCATGATGCACTATACCGATGTAATCCATGAAACACTAAGCATTGCCTTCTTTTTTGACTGCAAACGACGTGGTTTTTTTGGTCTCGGCTTATTTGTTGAACGCCATTTACTTGCCTGATATCTAGATTGCGTGTCGTACTCATAAACCTTTGGCACCAACTTTGCTTGCTACATGACGGAAACCCAAATCGTTAACCAAAATGTCTTGGACGGATCCATAGGCAATGTTCAAGTCCTCCACTATCTCTCTGATGGTTAATTTGCAGTTAGTGACCAACATTTCTTTTACTTTATCAATGTTTTCGTCGGTTTTCTATGTCGATGATCTGCCACAGCGTTCATCATCTTTGATTGACTCACGACCACTTTTCAAACGCTCGTGCCACCGGTAAATGTCCGTTTATTTAGAGAATCTTTACCGAAACACTTTTCCAAGATTTTCAACGTTCGGGCAGGATTAAATTATCTTTTACGCAAAATTTAATACAAGTTCGTTGTTGCAAATTTAAATCCATTTCTAAAGTTGTAAAAAATCGCCAACACACATAGAGATAGATGTACTCTTGGCTACATAACTTTTACAAATGTCGAATGTATGACGCTAAGCCTTAACGGAAATATCAAAAACAGATGGGCCAATTTAACAAAAAAAAAAGTATTAAATCCAAACAATGGGGACCGCCACAAGGGGTTTATTTCGGGAACTTTTTGATCAAGGTGGTATATACATATGTTATAAATAAATCTGTGCCAATGCTATAACTTTTTCCAGCTTTCTACCCATTCCGGCCAGTTCCACATGAGTTTGCTTCCTCCACGTACGGGCCGAGCGTTTCAGCCAATGTCATTTATGATGACGTCGTTCCATGACATTATTAAAATGAGGCCATATACTTCTTTTTGTTTCCATGGTTATGGGTTGATGATTGAATTTTTCCCAAAGTCGGCTACTCCACACCACCCTTGGCCAGAATTATTCGTAACATCTTGTAAAGACATTGGCTCTTGGCTCTTCTGCATGTCTCGAAAGGCAGCGTTTTAAGTCTAGCAACCATATTGGAGAGTAGATTTTTTAATTTCTTTGTTCAAATTACCAACTTTGAGCGTTGAAGAGTAATTTCTAATTGGTATTAAACCATCAAAAGTCTGCTGAGCCCCTGTAAGTGGTTGTTAATATCCTCACTCGATCCGATAGTTTTGGAAATTATACTCATGTAGAATATGAGCAGATTAAAAAAAATTTCTAATTTCTCTAAATGACTCCTTGTAAGTGCATTTTAGTAATTCTTCAAGAGGTTTTTTGTTCGAGCTGGGTTGGACATCTCTTTATACATTTTCTTTAGTCGTATTGCTGAACATAGCATATTACAATTGTATAAAAAAATGGACATACAACATAAGAGGCTTCCGTTAGAATTTAACTTACGGCCATGAGAGAGTGGACTCTAAACAGGACGAATTTTGAATGGAAGAATATATTGGATTTTGGACTTTCTAGGACATTGTGGCCTAACCTGCCAAGGTTCTTTCTGGTATGTATCAGTAATTTCTAGGGGTCAAGGTGGGCATAATTACTGGTCACTTCTTCATAAGGTGGATAATAAATAGATGACACAACCGCTCGCAAGAATTTTGTAGGCTGGGCGAGAATGTAGAGCAGATGGAAACAGTGGTACAGCGCCACTGTCCTGGGGTTTAGCGTCTAATTTGAGTACAGGCAAACGGTAGATGAATGTATTTCTATTTTCTATTTTATTTATGATTGCAAATTAAACAAAAAATATTTTATTTATAAAAAATAAAAAACAAATAGAAAAATTTAAAAACAAAAATGCAAATTTTAACTTATGAAAAGTTTTAAAGTAGCTCCAAAACTACAATAAATTTTTGAAATTTATAAATGGTTTATAAGAGCTTTATAACACTGTTTGTCGTTTATGAATACAAATTTTTGGATTTTATCTTATAAACCTGTTATAAAGCTGTTGTAAGTCAATATGAATTAGACCGTAAATCTACACTTATATAAACACGCAGAATGGAAAAAAAATGAAAAAAATAGAATTAGATGTGTGTCGTTCTAAAAGAAATATGAACTGATGACGCTGCTAGCACAAAGTCCACACTCAATCTCTTGGACCTCACGTGAATATATGTATCGTTCCTAATTCCACAATTTTGTTTGTTAACGTAACCATTCATCCAGAAGTGGGCCTAATAGCTAAACATGATTTTCTGATGAAAATAGAACAAAATAAAATAAAAACATAAACAATAAAAAAAAAACAATTTTATCACCATTTGCATGTATTGTTGAACGCTTTATCCGTCCGTGATAATTTGCCAAAACAAACTGAATAAATGATAGCCGATTGAATGATACTTTAATATATGGCATTCATCAACTGTCAAAATTCAGAAACCCCTATTGGAAAAAGCATTATATGTTTTTTTTTTAATATAAATAAAAATATATAATCATATTCGATTTAATGCAAATATTTTATATTTTATTAAATAAATTCGTAAGGACTAACAACAACAACGTGTTATGCTTAAAAAGTCAATAACAATATTGATCTTAATTAATATTTAATTAGCAAATATAACAGTATGTTAGGGACAAATTCTTTGGTTTTAATATATATATTTATTAAATAAGTATATAAAATATTTAAATGTATTCTTATTTACAACGAATCAGTGTTAACTTGCAGAAAATTTTAACAAATTGGTTGAATTGTTTTCTTTTTACGTTAAGACTAAGGAAAAGTAAATATGTATGGATACTACTTAACATACAAGAGCGGGGCCAATAAGTCCATAATTTTTTTCCTGCCTCTTAACTAAAAGGGTTACACTGTTCCTGTTAACAGGAGTTTCACAGTTAATTCCTGTCAAAATTTGAACAATCTGCGTCATTTAGCTTGCGTTTGACAAACATTGATAACCGACCACCGCGTGATTTGAGGAGAAAATAGAAAAAAATGAATTTCGTGTGCTCATTAAGCATTATTTGTTGCAGAAAAAAATCAGTACTCAAGCCAAGCCTAAGCTTGGTAAATATTATACCATAAATTTAAATGGTAAATAGAGATTTACTCAATTTTGTTGTGGACGTACAAACAGTAGCGGAAGACGCCGAACGCTCTAAACACACAGTTGAGATCTTTACAGCCGAAACAATTGAAAAAAATCCCGATCTAGCGTTGGCCGCTAGGAGATTGATTGTAAAGCTCAGGGGTTTCCATTTTGAATGATCACTTGGGTAAGAAAAAGCTTTCCGCAAGATGAGTGCCGCGTTTTTCCACAATCAAACACAAATGCAATCGTGTGACAACTTCGGAAGAAAGTTTAGTTTTGCGCCGTTTCGTAATCGTTGTCAGATCTTGAATCCACCATAACACATCGCAGACCGAACAGCAGTCAACAATGGGTTTGTCAGCCAATAAAGTCATGGCAAGCGTTTTTTTTTTTTTTTTTTTTTTTTTTTTTTTGGAATGCACGCAGTATAATCCGCATTGATGACCTTCAAAATGGTAAAATAATCCACGGCGAATATTATGCGAATTTATTGGGTCGATTGAATGAGAATTAACAAAAATGACCGTATTTAGCGAAGAAAAATTTTCTTCCTCATCAGTATAATGTGGGGGTTCACAGAAGTGCAGACTACATCTAAAAAATCTACGAATCCTTCATTCGCTTTATTCTTCGGATTTAGGCCCGAGTGATTGTTTCTTGTATTCAAACCTGAAGAAATAGCTTGGCGGACAGAGATTTGATTCCAGTGATACAAATACCTACTTTGATGACCTCGAAAAATCTAATTTTTTGGAAAGGATTAAAAACATTGGAGGGCGTTGGACAAAATACATAGAGTTCAAAAGAGACTATGTAAAAAAATAATTTTTTATCCACAAACTTGTGTTTCATAAAAAAAAGTAACGGACTTATTGAGCCGCCCTCGTACAATAAAACAAAATAATTATAAAAAGTTAATTGTGACAATTATTTTACAGTTTTGATAATAAAGAACTTATTTTAAAGATCATTAAGCAAATTAATAAAAAAAAAATCTTCTGAGGTTTAAAAATTGTAGCAACTTGAAGTTTCATTCAATTCAATTTCACTCGATTTCAGTTTACAGAATATACCCGATTATATAAAATGAATGTAAGCAATATAATAAAATATAAAAACGCTTCTAAATTTAGGGTAACTTTACGCTTTAACATTAACTATTATAACTATTATTCTCTGAGATAACAATATATAATTTCAAAATGTAGCTTCTCCACATTAGCTTCTGGTGTTGTCACACATTACATTCTTTGATAAAATGACACGTTTTTACATAAAATATGACACGTATTCATGTGGCATTACGCCTCTACGTGGATAAAACGTATGAGAAGTAGAATAATTCAATAAATTGGTTATATCACTCATGTAAATATCAGCAAATCGGAAAAGTCTCCGGGAAAAATATGTTGGATTATGATAAGTTCGGAAAACACTACCAAATTGTTCATTAAACACGTTTTTCGTTTGATTTCTAAAATTAAAATAAAATAAAAATGTTTGTACATACGTAT
>JAKWBJ010000433.1:0-57500 GCA_023159175.1 Wohlfahrtia magnifica | reverse complement strand
ATTATTATTATTATTATTATTATTATTATTATTATTATTATTATTATTATTATTATTATTATTATTATTATTATTATTATTATTATTATTATTATTATTATTATTATTATTATTATTATTATTATTATTATTATTATTATTATTATTATTATTATTATTATTATTATTATTATTATTATTATTATTATTATTATTATTATTATTATTATTATTATTATTATTATTATTATTATTATTATTATTATTATTATTATTATTATTATTATTATTATTATTATTATTATTATTATTATTATTATTATTATTATTATTATTATTATTATTATTATTATTATTATTATTATTATTATTATTATTATTATTATTATTATTATTATTATTATTATTATTATTATTATTATTATTATTATTATTATTATTATTATTATTATTATTATTATTATTATTATTATTATTATTATTATTATTATTATTATTATTATTATTATTATTATTATTATTATTATTATTATTATTATTATTATTATTATTATTATTATTATTATTATTATTATTATTATTATTATTATTATTATTATTATTATTATTATTATTATTATTATTATTATTATTATTATTATTATTATTATTATTATTATTATTATTATTATTATTATTATTATTATTATTATTATTATTATTATTATTATTATTATTATTATTATTATTATTATATTTATTATTGAGTTATACAATAGAAAAGTACATTATATGTATATAAAGCATTTAATATTATCATGTCAAATACTAGTGCATGTGCATTTTAGAAACCATTTACCAAGCATGATATAATAAAGATTATGACTTGTGCATGATTTTTCGTTAAACCACTGATACATTGGCAAACATTTGTTTACAAACCTCGTGTATGTGTGCTCCCACGTTGCTGGGAGCCTTTGTGTTGCACCTGCTTTTTGACTGATGTGGATAGATTAAGGAAGTTTTAACCGTTACCGTTCACATACACAACTCCATTTTTATAAATGATGGTTTTAACTGACGGTTTGTATTATCTAAGAAGTCATTTAGACAAAATTCAGAACATCCCATTCTAATCGTTCTCTGGATATACAGAAATTAATATTTAATTTGAATGGGAGATGCTACACCCACTTATTCAATTTCGCCAAATTTCGACTAAATTCAGAATCTTCCACTATTACCGTTCCAAAGATATACAAAAATCAATATTTACTTTGTGTTACTCCCACTTATCCAATTCGGCCTAATTTTTGACTGATGATTTGTATTGACTACAAAGTTAATTGGGTCAAATCTTACTATTACCGTTTTAAAGAAATAGACACATAGATACAAATTTCATATGAACGTGGCAGCGCCCAGTTGAACAATAGTGACGCCACATACCAAATGAAAGCTTTCTACATATGCTTTTTATATACACAGTTTTAAAAATATTTTCTAACTCACACAAGGCTTAAATGCTGTAGCCAATTTCGATTTCAAGTAAAACATATGCAATACAATAACGTCAATAACTCGCGCTGCAATGGGCCTACAAAAAATGTATTGTATGGCTCATTTTAGAGAACATTGATTACAAAGCATTTTATAGTCCTCTTTTATATATATCGAAGACTAGTTAAAGCCCGGCGCTACCCCCATCTTTATTATTAACTTAAATGCTACCTTAACTACATTCTTTACCGTTCTTCCCCATTTTGTACCCTTCGGGTCATTATCCAATAATTTGTTCCTACCAGAAAGACACTGTAGGTTCTGCTTTTTAGCTGTATACAGTCTGCAAGCAAACACACATACATTTTTATGTAGTATAAGGTGTGCTTCAAAACAATAAGGTCACCTTAATACTTGTCCAATTCATCCAAACTATAAAATATTACATATGGTCACCTTATTAATAATACGTGAATAAGTGAATAATAAGCCGGTTTTGCTTGTAGTGATGTACCATTATATTATGTTTATTTAAATTTATGTAAATAAGTGCAAAATTCAATGCGTCAAAATGATAAGGTCAGTGATTAATAAGCAATTAATCTAATAAGAAGGTATCACAATTGTTTTTTTTTGTAATAATTTATAATTTAAATAATATCAAAAAGTCATAAAAAATTTTTCAGAATGAAAATTGTACATGTTTAGCATTTAAATTAAAGCTTAAAATGTTGAGAATAAAATAAGCTATTAATCATGAATCATCGGTTGAATAGTGCTGATTTTATTCGATATTAAATGCAGGTATCTAACTTTAACCAAAATTAACGAAAAAATATTTTCTTGCAATATTAATGGAATTTTTTTTTCTTTTCTGTCCAAAAAATTATAAAAAAAATTCCTGGAATATAAATTTTACATTTTAAGCATTAAAATGAAAGTCAGATATGCTGAAAGTAAAATAACCGAAAGAAAAATAACGGACAAAACAACAACAATTCTTTCATTGAAAAACAGAAACTACATTAACAGTTATACTCGAAATTGAACAAAAAAAAAAAAAAAAAAATGGTAACAACGTTGCATATTTTTGAACAAGAACAAAATAAAAACATATTTTTTTTGCCTCACAAATAACGGCAAAACCAACTGCTTCTGAATTTGAAGTAAGAGGAAAAAACATAAGAAAATAAAAACTTAAAAAATATATATATGGAAATAAAAATACCTACACAGTATTTACCTATACAATACTTACCCATACAACACTTACCCATATAACACTTACCCATACAATAATTACCCACATAATACTTACCCATATTATTGCATTAGCCCTTAATTACTTTTTTTTTTTTAATCAGAGGAAACACATTTAAGTTCAAAAAGAGGCAAGAGTATGTAAGTACCTCATAATTACATATGAAACTTATATATATGCATATATATCACAAATATTACCATTTAATATAACCCATTAACACTAATCACACATTGAGCATTTTCTTGATATTTCTCATACCCAATATTTTGATCGCATTAACACTTTGCGTATCGTCAGGAATATTTTATTTCAATTTGAGTTGCACGGAGTATCCATGAAATAGTGGAGGACTGAAATTAAGTCGGGAACCATTCATTATTTGCGGAAATTACGGTTTTGCGAGAACTATACAATCTTACGTTACATTGTTGGTTCTTTTTTGTAAATACATTGCATTATATTAACCACTTGCGTTTATTAACCCATTGCGAATCGCCACATTAACTTTTACTTCGGTTCGGAAATTTTAATTCTTTAACTCATTTATTATTTATTTATTTTTTTTATTATTATCACTTTTTTATATAAGATCTATACATATATAGCCCATACTGATAACTTTACTGGATATTTATATACTGCTACATTTAGCACCTATTTTTTTTTTTCTTTTGACTTGGTATTGGAATATAGTACCACTAGTTGGCTCCTATTATTACTCCCTTTACTATATTTTAATATGAAATGCTTATCATTTGACCCCTATTGAATGATATAAGTCGACAAATAGCTGATTTTAGAATCCATATATTATCAACCTAATCTGAATAAGGAATTCTTTCACGAAGTGGACTTATTTGCCCCTATATGTAAAGACTATATGATGTTTACGGCGGTTTACATAAATTACATGAAACTCGCCCTTGTAACAAAATTATACCACCTTGAACAAAACGAGAGGTGAAGCCGGTGCTATTGTTAAAAGATACCCCCTTTCCGACCATAACTTTGAAATAGAATGGAATGCCCTAAGAAATCGTTATGAGAATAAACGCGTGTTGGTTGACAACCAAATCAAAATTCTCTTTGACATCCCTCCAGCAAAAGATGAAAGCAGCGGATCCCTGAGAAGAGTCCAGTCATCTGTGAATGATTCACTCCAGCACTCAGAACCCTTGGCATCGAAGTGGAAAGTTTGGACACCATTTTAATTAGATTGATTTCCACAAAGCTTCCTAATCAGACACTAGCTCTTTGGGAGCAATCACTCACACCCCAAAATGGTCTTAGATGTCCAAGTTCTTTGTGGATAGATACGAAGCAGTGGAGCGTATTACGAACATAAGGAAATCCAAGAATTTTAATATAACCAATAGAGCTCAACCCAATTTGATGACAGGATCTGAAAACAATACCCCTCGGGAAGCGCGCTCCAACATACAATCATATATATCACAGGAAAACCTATGTTCGTCATGCAGACTATGTAACAAGGATCGATTACGTTTACTAGAACAGAATATACAACAACTGTTTAGCAATATCTCATACAAAAGCAAATTGCAGGAGCAGATACACCTGTCTACATTGCAAAAAATTAAAAAAAAAACACTTAAACGGAAGAAAAAGAGCCATTAGGCGAGCACCCCAACACCTCAAAAAAGGTACACGCAAACCGTTCCACTAGCAGTGAGAACATTCTGTTACGAACAGCACTGGGCAGTTGGAACATCGAGGTGAGATGTACACTGTAAGAGCATTGATCGACCCCGAATCCCAGTGAAGTTTTTTAATGGAAAAGATTCGTAATCGCCTACAGTTACCTTACAGAAAATCACATTTTGCTATCATAGGTATCGTCGGCCAAAAGCAGTCTGCAGACAAGAAGTGCGAACTCGTTTTATACTTTATTTAGTACCCATTGAGGTCATAGTATTGCCAAAGGTAACAAGATGTTTGCCCTGTTCCAGTTTTCAAGTTCCCCACTTATCTCAACTTGCTAAATTAGAGCTTGCGGACCCCAAATTCAACAAATCCTCATGCAACAACTCTGATTAGAGGGTCTAGAATGGGACGAAAATGTCTCACCAGAATCACTCGAAAAATGGAACAGCTTCATCCAAGATCTTTTGGAAATAGAGAAAATTAACATTCCACGTTGGATAAAATACTCTCCAGAAGATCATATTCAGATGCATAAATTTTTAAATGCGCCAAAATCTACATATTGCGCATCTTTAAACATCCAGTGTGTAAATGAAGGCAAAATTTTGTCACACTTATTGGAGGTCAAAAGCAAGGTTGTTCCATTCAAACAGTTTCTCTCCCTAGATTGGAACAAAATGGAGCATGGACTGATTCCGCAATAACTCTAAGTTGGGTCTCAAAACTACCATCAGAGTGGTCCAAGCGAAATTCCATTAATTCAATTTCAGAACTCAAAAGAAAAATAATTCGCTTCACGTTCAGGTAGAAAGAACAATTATTTTAAATTTGTTATATTTCCAAAAAGATAAGGCAGAGATCAAAATCCACTATGCCACTGGATCTAACTCATCAGGATATGCAATTAGTGAAATCTCGCCTTATAATGTTGGCCAAACAAACATTTTATTCTGAGGAATACCACAATCTTTCAAATTCGGAACCACTCATCTAAAAAGAGTGCATTTAAATCCCTGAACCCATTTATTGACTCTAACGCGATCATCCCGTGTTAAAGGTAGACTAGCTCAATCTGGTCTCCCTTATAATGAGCGTTATCCTATATTACCAGGAAACTCAAGTTTTTGTCACCTATATCTTAATTATCTTCATGATTTTCTCTCATGCAATACACAATTTAATGTGCAGAATGGCGCAGATTAAAACTCACGATAAAGAAAATACTACGTCACTGCAAAAGTTGTTTGACATACAGACAGCAAGCAAGTCAACAGATGGCCCCTTTACCACCTGACATATGCAGTTTATCGCCACCATTTCAAATAACATCATTAATGCGAAAATCCCCATCCACTAAAAGCTATGTCAGTGTCTTCGTTTCTTTCAGCACAAAGGCTGTACATTTAGAACTCTGTCCGGAACTTTTATCGCCACCTTTTCAGGCAACGTTCCTTCGATTTGTTGGGCGAGGTCTACCCCAAAGGGTAGTTACTGGCAAAGGGAAGAATTTCCCCAGCTTCGAATGGAGTTTCATACCACCACACGCCCCTCATAGAGGTGGCTTATGGGAAGCTGCTGTTAAAGGCTTTAAGTACCATTTTAAACAGATCGTCGGTGCTCAAAAACTCACCTTCGAAGAATTTGCCAATATTCTCGCACAAATCGAGGGTGTACTGAACTCTCGTCCGATTTACGCCACGTCAGAGGACCCACTGGATATATCGGCTCTAACCCCTTGTTACTTTCTTCGAGGTGCCTCTACTGGTTTTCCCGGAGCATACATTTCAGAATCTATCTATCGCTGATCGTTGGCAAAAGCTCAGATCAATTCATCATCAGTTTGCTCTACGGTGGAAGTACGATTACCTTAAATCGTTGCAGAAACGATAGAAATGGAAAGACTCTATCCCAAGTTTGAGCGCAGGAGATCTCGTTGTGGTAATGGACGATTTAGTTCCCCACAAAATTGGCGGTCGGGACAAGTTGAGGCAATTTTTTCAGGTCCGGACGGTAATATACGCACGGCCAACGTTCGGATAAGTCCAAAATGACTCCGGACTAGTGACCATTATGATGGTAAACAACAAACAAGAAACACTCAACAACACAACAATAAACGGAACCACCCTCACGGGAGAACTCAAAGTGACATCGTGCGCCACGGACACAATACACAAAAACAAGAACACAACCAGTCAAAGCAGACCAGTACAAACACACAACACCCAAAATGGGCAGCCACGAATTAAGCCGCAAACAGCAAAGCAGGAAGCAGCAAACAACACGCAGCAACAATAAGCAGCATAACACACCCACTATCAGCACAACACTAGGAAACCGAGCTAGACAGACTAGCCAGGAGACCGCTAAGATGGTGATGGGGGTTAAACCTCGCTAACAGTGTCGTCCTTCTACGTCTAAACACCTCAAAGACAAAAGCGCCCAGTCTACCATAAGTAAGATCGTCCAACAATAACCTATGAAATCCCACACTCTCCTAGTATGAGTGATACCCATACTATCTAAATCTATAACCTCATCGTAGTCCGGGCACGAAGTCAGTACATGCCTCCAGCCCTCAATTCCCCTCACACACCGACAGTCAGCTGATTCGGTCTGGCCAATTCGATGCAAAAATGCATTGCAAGAGCCATGTCCCGTCAGTAAGAACCCCAGACTCAAGCCAAAGCCAAAGTTAGGTGTTTCCGTGTACGAACGTAACGTCCGAAACGAATCCATAAGTCACCCTTCCCTTGTCACTGTTCGTCCATCTCGTTTGCCACCTATTTACGAGGCACCCCTGCAAGAGGGCCACCCATCTCTCCCATTCTCGAGCTCCGAAGAAGAAGGCCAATCGCTCGTCCCAAGTGGCAGTCCCCTCTTTACCCTGAAAGCAATACTACGACGTATTACTTCCAAGTCAAGCGGAGATACACCAACAAGGACTTGCTAAGCATCGGTAGAGACTGTTCGACACACCGGAACACATGCCAAGAGTGCAATTCTCTGACACGTGAGAATCTTGCGCTGTCCAACAACAGACATGACCGTCTTATACCACACCGATGCGCCATACGCCGCACAAGCAACGAAAGGCCCATCGTATATGATGGGGACGGCACGCCTGCGGAGTCCCCAACCATTTCTCAATATGCGCCTAACCTTTCCAACAATGGCTGCCAGTCTATGCCTAACATGGGTGAGATGAGCCTGGAAGCTCATACGCTCTCCTACAGCTATGCCGAGGTACCTGACCCGAGTCACATAACGAATGCTGTTGTGACCAATTCTAATGAGTGGAGGACGCGCCTTCGACAATGTGTCCATTGCGACATCCACACCAACCCCTACACCCCACTCATAAGCGATACGAATGGCTTGGGCAACCCTCCTCTTCAGCTCAGCACGAGACTGGCCTTCGGTCAGGATGAGCAAGTCATCCGCATACGCACACAGTTTAAATGTTAGCCCGAGCTGCCTCAGCAGAGTATCCATCATGAGGTTCCAAATGAATGGACCACAGATGGACCCCTGCGGACAACCCCGAACAACATCTATCCAAACCGTTCCAGAGGATCCAACAACACACGCTTTTCTACTCTCGAAATAGCTGCGCCAAATGCTCATCTCACGACAGCCAATCTCCGATAGCTTTCGTAATACATTGTCCCCCGAAAGATAATCGAAGGCACCCTTAAAATCTATGAAAGGCTCAAGCACATATTTCGAAGACGATTGTTCGACAGAACCCTTCACATGCATCCAAGCGTCTTCAACGTATTTGCCTTCCCTAAAACCAAACTGGTGGCATGAGAGGCCCTCGCTGTAGCATTCCTTAAGCCTCTATTCTTTCCAGTACTTATTCAAATACTAGCAAGAGGCTGATGCCCCGATAAGAGCGAGGATTACTCCTCACCTTATCATGCGACTTAAGAAGTACCACAACACGAGCACATTTTCATGCCTTCGGAAAGTAGCCCTCATTAATCCACCTACCGTACACCGCCTCCAGGTATTAAGGGATAGCCTTCCAGATGTTCTTACACATCTCTCCGGTCAACCCATCCAAACCTGGAGACCTCCTGCTTCTCACCCGACAAAAACAGTCATCTACTTCCGACCTCTTCAAGTTTGGAGGAGAGGCCTGGCTCCGACCTTTGAAAGAAAACCCCCAACAAAACGTCCGTGCAGTCCCTCCATGAAGACAACACGGTGTCGTCAAGCATACTATATCCACTTGACTCTTTCTACCCCTGCAGATACGGTAAACCCTACCCCATGGGTCGTCCCTATTGTCCTGTACGAATCTCCTCCGCTCGTCCTCTTTAACTGTAACAATCATGTCTTTGTACGTCTTAAGGCTGCCAAGATACTCAGTCCTACGCTGAGCCAGATCTTCAACATTGGCTTGCCTACCCCTCTGGAAACGCCTCCGGAGGTGTCGAACGTGCCGCCGCATCGTCTCTAACTCAGGGATCCACCATTTGACAAAAGTCTAAAGCAGTAATTGTCGCCACATTCGCAGCCGTCACGTCAATGACACTGACGCTCATTGGCCCATCGAATCATTCAGCACGCTCAAATTTTGCGAGAGCAACCATTCACTAAGCACTCTTCCTCGTATAAGGTTCAGATGTTCAGACTCAAGTCTGGAGATCTCACTGAACCACATACGAGAGGAGGCGTTCGCATCTAGGCCGAGACTAATCGGAATACTAATCTCAGCGAGTAGTACCGTATCCATATACCCTAGATAGGTTTCCAATGAAACGCCAGGCCTACAGTAGATGCTGGCCAGCAACATCTCCCCAAACCGCCCTTTTACCCTAACACAAACCTCAAACTGGCTATTAGCTAACTTCGTACAGTCCACGTCACTATCCCTAACTATAATCGCGGCTTTCTCACCTCGTTAGTAACTACGCGCATCCTTCCGGAATTCCCCTAACATCACCATTCGAAAAGTACGGCTCCTGGATCAGGGCAAAACTAGCGTCCAGCTGACACATAGCTTGCCCGAGCTCGCACGACACCGCCTACGAGCTCTGACAATTAAGTTACAAAAAGCGCAACTCCATTAGTGTCTAGCGTTCGCTCTGGCAACCATAGTCGAGTACGTGGGGCACGCAAACGACAATATACTATGGTCCGCTGGCAGACCGCTCAACTCACAGTTTCGGCACCTCACCGGGTTAACACAGCGGGAGGCCCGATATCGCATTATCCCGCACGATCTGCACACATCCTGTCCCATCCTACACTCACGCAACAGGTAGTCCAAGTCGAGGCAGCGGTAGCGGTGCGGGATCGCATCCTGAAGCCGCAACCTAAAACTGAACCACTTCACACATCCTGCCGACGTCCAGAAGCATGTTCATAACACGCTCATTACCTTCCAGAACAACGTTGACCAGTCCGGCAGGGTCGGACCTCTAGGGACTGGTTACCAGCCGAACGCTCTTCTTGAACGCCTCCAAACCCATGCGCTCCTTAAGGTTTATCTCGAACAGTTTCGACATGAATTCATCAGGAGTGCTCGCCGCGTGCACTCCAGCAACTACCACCCTTGGACCAAGCTTATCGCTAAAAGTCACCTTCAGATCAACCTCCTCAAACTTCTTGTTTGAGGCAATCTTTGATTTTTCCACCACCGAAGGTGTACGGATAACATCGCCACTAGTCTGGAAGTTGCGCCCTTCTTGTCGCGAACGACCACCGACCAAGTTTCCAGAAGTTTAGGTGTAAGCCTTGAAACAGCGACACCCTGTGTCCTAACAGCAGCAGCAATCGTTGGAGCCTGAGCAACAGGCCCAGCAGCGGGGGCTGGCACCGTGGTCACTGACTGAGCAGGCCTGGGAGACTGGAGGATGTCCAGCCTACCTTCAGCCGCTCGTTGTCTACCAACAGTCTCATCACCAACTCCTCGTACCTACCGGCCTGACTCATAAGTCTGCCCATCGTCCACGAACACAGACCCTCACCAAACAGCACCTCACGAAAACTGTCGGTGACAATTTTAACGTCAGCTACCGAGACACCAACATCGCAGCCAAGAGGAAAGGCGGTAGCCGAAGCCACAGCCCTTTTACGCTGTCTGCTCTCCCTACCAACAGATGGCAACGGGAGAAATGCAGCAGAAAACCCACCAGCAGCCGCAGAGCTATCAGAGATAGCAACAGCGCAGACTTCGCAGGAGGAGGGGGCCCCATCACCTCGTCAGTGACTGCCCAAGATGCAGACGCAGCGTCCGAGGCTTCACCCTTAGCCGTCTTGCAAGGTTTTCCCGCAGGAGGCATAACAATCAGAAATTCAAATCTAACGACTCACCAAATAAACACAGCAACAGAATAGTCAATGAAACACAGCCAGCCGTCAACAAAAATACCAAATAAACACAACCGAAAACCGAAATACAACTCAGAAACAATGTCAATTAAACCCGTCGATGCATCAACAAAATCACACTCTGGTAGCACCAACACCCACCGCACGAGTATGGTAACTCCACTCTGTTAGTCCTGTCTAAACTCACTTTTCCAAATTGCTACTGACCTTGAAGTCAAAACTGAGACACCACAGAATTACCCCTGGGAGTCTCACTTTAGCAACAACAATTCTTCACAATTTAATCACTAATCCAAGCAAAGCACAATTGTTTTCACACACGATTATTTGTACACGCAAATTTTTCCGAATAAAAATGGTCCAGTTATGCCTCTGGACCAAAATCTGCACCAAACAGTGACTCGTCTTGGGTGTATCGGCTTTTCAATGTATGCGTGCGGGTTTTCTGTGCCCCAACTGCGACAATTTTGCTTGTTTACATACCCGCCAAGATCAAAACGAGCTTCATCTGAAAAGATAATTTTTTTTGGCAAAATCGGCATCTTCTGTAAGTCGATCGCAGGCCCAGATTCCCAGCGTTGTTCAAGCGTATACACAACCATATTCGTTCAGCGGAAGGATAAAACTAATTATCTGTCAGTTCAGACATGAGCTAAGTGTTACCATTCACGAAATAGCACTAGTTAAAGAAAAACTTTAGTTGGCGGACCCTATACTTACCTCTTATTAGTTATACTTACCCTTTATGAATTATATTTACCCTAATCCAATTTTATATGTATTGTACCTCAATTAACTTGAATTTAAATCTCTTCGGCTCTCTCTGAAGTAACAACAATTTTGATAACGGTGATTGAAAATTACTTACCCTCTTATTAATACGTTGGCTACGTTCAGAAGGTAATTTACTGGAAATAATAATCACATACATCCATTTTCCATTTAGCTCTTCTCTTTCCAAGTAACACACTACGTTGTATTTGTTCTTCTGCAAATATAACGACAATTTTCTTCCTACAAGTTTGGGCTTGTGGAAGGAAATTGATATCTAATAACTACAAGTTATTACAATATGGTAGGTAAAAAATATATTAAGAATACGTTTTTTTTTTATTATTGTGGTAAAAAATCCGGTACAAAATGCACTTTTGAGAGAGATAACACAATTTTTTTCATCATTCAACACTTGTTTGCGAAACTGAAAAGGCAAATCCTATCCAATATTTGATTTTATCAAAACCAAAAGTTAATATTGCAAAGTACTCTAAGGACTATTTCCGTTTTATATTTTTTTATTTTGGTAAGTGTTTTACAAAATTTATACATAGAGTTAGCTTATTTATAATGGATTTTTGTTTTAGATTACAGTATGTCAAGGGCTTGGACTTGCAAAAATGCTTCAGGTTTGTTCTTCCACATCTGTGGGGAATTTAAAATCACAACGCCATAAAATAACTTCCCAAATTAGGAGTGCATATAAACATTACTTTGGATTTCCTATCGATGAAAGAAACAAATATTGGCCGCCAAAAATATGTTATAATACTTGTGCAAGAGTTTAAAGAGGTTGGCTTGACGGCAATAGTAAGACATTCTATTTATGTAACCAATGATATGGAGTGAACCATAAAATCACAAACATGATTGAAAATGCTTTATTATTAAGTAATTTTAAGATTTAAGATGATACGACCGACCTTCACGGGCTAACTCAATCGACGGTTCATAGAAGTTGCTCTAGAGTTGTTAGAACATTAGTCTGATTGGGAAAAATAAAAAATGCTACAATTGCTCTCACAGAGAAAGAAACTTTAATCAGAGACTTTAAATCAATCAGAAAATTTCCTGTTGTTATTGCTGCCATTGATGAAACTCACATCAAAAGAAAAAAGGGGATAGCTTGGCACAATACTACATCAATATACAAAGCAAATTGGTTGATACTAAAAAATAATTTTTTTTTCATAGGTTATTTGTGACGCAAAGCCCTTAATAAGGTTTCCTTCAATGTTTTCTTCTATTTTTCATTTCCACTTTTGCAAAATGTAATAATATATTTAACAAAATTAAATTTGTAAATAAAAAAAAAAGATAATAGTGGTGCACAAACAAAAGAAAATAATACGTGTCCTTAATTACTTTTTGCATTGAGTAGAAAATAGTGTTTTAAAGGCCATTTTTTTAATTCTTCAATTTGTTTTATTTTCTTCTTTTTAACAATGGGTAATATTATTTTGTTCTCATCGATTTTATTAACAATTTTAGTACTATTTTACTACTTTTATGAATTTTGAAAAACTACTTAAACAATCGATTGCGTACTGCATGCATCACTAACCCGAAAGTGCCAAATAAAAAAGTATTGTATTGCCAGCTGTCTAAAATCGTTTGGACAATACACATTTTTCTTTATTGTTTATAATTCAATTACTTAGGATTTAATATTTTTTTAATTGTAACTGCTACTAACTACCAAGTCCTGGCTGTAGTGTAGAATAATTTCCAAAATGCCAAATGCCACTTTATAATTAGTTGTTGATATTTTACAATATTGCACACAAAACTCTCACCTTTCAATAATCAAAAGAACAACGCACATAAGGAGGACAGCGAGAAACATTATTAATTTCATATACAAATTAATGTATACACACATACATAAAAATATAAATTAAAACCTTATCTACACTAAAACTAAACATTAAAATCTACAAATACTATTACATAAATATACTTAATCTACTTTTAACCAATCTACTCTACTTAAATTACTTACCTTAAAATAAATAAATAAGAATTATAACGTGAATTTGAAATACTTCTTCTTATTTGGCAATCAGGTCTCCCGCTCTAAAGGTAAATATCCCTAAAGGCTTCATTAGCCGATCGTAAAAATCGTAAATGTAAACGTTTTGCTACTTATAGAATACTTAAAAATGTGTCATATGTTTTTGACATAA
This sequence comes from Wohlfahrtia magnifica, assembly GCA_023159175.1. Classification (NCBI taxonomy): domain Eukaryota; kingdom Metazoa; phylum Arthropoda; class Insecta; order Diptera; family Sarcophagidae; genus Wohlfahrtia; species Wohlfahrtia magnifica. Next base: position 43,808 of record JAKWBJ010000433.1, on the reverse strand, counting down.
AGAAGAAAAAAATATTAAAGTACACATAGATGGCGGATTGATATTGAAGTAGGAAAAAAACATTTTTTTTTTTTTTTCAAAAACCATTCATTTCTCAACGTAGTCTCCTTTTAGCTCAATACACTTAGTGAGACGATTTTCCAACTTTTTTATACCATCTGAATAATACGATTTTGGGAACTCCTCGAAATACGCATTAGTTTCGGTAATCACTTCTTCGTTTGAGATGAATCTTTTTCCTGCGTGCCATTTTTTCAAGTTTGGAAACAGGAAAAGTCACTAGGGGCTAAATCTAGACTATAAGGTGGATGATCAACCAATTCGAAGTGGATTTCTCGTAGTTTTAGCATCGTATCTAATGCGTTGTCTTGAAGAAAGAGCACTTTTTTCTTGTTTAAGTGTGGTCGTTTTTCCTTGAGTGCACCAACCAATTGTTCCAGTAATGCACGATTATACTCTCCTGTGATTGTGGAATCCCTTTTCAAGATAATCGACGAGCAATATTCCGTGTGTAATAAAGGTCAAAAAACCAAAATAATAGAATAAATTTTATATGTAATTAGATTCTGGTTTTCCACATATACATATATACAATGTATTATACTTATAAAAACCTTTAGACTTTTTATTCTTATCGTTATTTATATTATCTATTATGTGTATTGTTACATATATTATCCTACGCTTAAACGTACAATTATTTTGCAATCTTTAGCATAAATGTATTATATACATGCATACTTATAACCATATACATTCTAACCTATAACTGTTGCTACAAAGAAACACATACGATTGACAAATGCTCTTATTAAATTTTACAAAAAAATAATTTGAAACAATAAACATATTTCATATTTTATGTATTTACCAAAAAATGTAAGTACAAAAAAAAGAGTAAAAATACCCCCATAACATTCCACATACAAACAGCCCATTACTGCTTGGCAAATGTCACGTAACATTGCCGTCAAATTATATTTTCAACAGATTGAGACGTTACAGTTACATTTCATTACGGTCAAATAAGCACTTTCATAGCTTTTCGTATAACAAAAGTGATCAGCTGACACAACTACGGCTTATACATTTATGTTCGGCTAATTCTACCTTAAAACAGTACCAATAATAATTTCCTAAATTCTTAATTTCCAATAATAATTTCCTAATTACTCTTCTTTCTCTCCCACTCAATACCCTACACTATATTTGCCTTTTGAGCATATACGGTGACAAACTTTCTTTTAAAAAGTTGGCCTTTGTATTTCCACCCCAACTTTTATAAAAGAAAGTTTGTTTAGAAAATAGCCCACAGGTTATTTTACACCAGCAGAGCAAAAAAAAAAAATGATTAATAGTAAAAACTTGGTCTTATTAAACGTTTATGAATAAGAATTTCTATTTTGGGTTTATAAGACAAAAAGCGTTTGATAATTAATGTATACTTATAACCCAAAATAAAGATTTATTATGAATTTAACTGTTAATATTTACCAGTTTCACTACTTATTCATAAAGCTACGTATAATAGAAATAAAATAAATCATAATTCATGAAAATCGATGGGTAAATACTTATCTTATTCCCAATAAAGTGAAAGTATATAGTTTTGAAAAAAAAACTTTTTTTGCTGTAACTTATTAGTTCAAATTATTATTAGTTCAAATAGAATTGGGTGCAGCTCACTCATTGAAAGAAATCCCCCTTGTTTCACTTGGGATTTCGCGGAAATTCATGTATATATAAAAATTTAAAAAATGCGTTTACTACACTTACATTTGAAAGAAAACTTTCTTAAAACATATACTTATAGCTCAGACTATATAACTTTTCCATCAGTAATGCAGATTTAATTTGCAAATGTCAAACAAAAGCTTGGCGTCAAGCTATTATTACTTTTATATTTTTATGAAAGAAACAATTTTTATAGTGTTATATTTATTTATTATTCGATTAATCCAATACAACAAGATTATCTCTTATATTATAAAGGGTCCGCCAAATAAATGTTTTTTTTTTTTGAAAACGCTATAAAAAAAACTACTGAATATTTTCTCAAATTTCTTTTTTTATTTGAAAGTACAATCCTTCCGGTTAATAATGGATAATAATTTCATTCAAATGGCTGCCTCGGCTGGCCATGCAGTAGCCTACACGATCGGTCCAATTTTTAAGCACATTATCGATTGTGTGCAGCTGTATTTCACCAATGGCTTCACGAATATTGTCCTTTAAAGCGTCAATTGTCACTGGCTTGTTGGCGTAACACTTATCTTTGACGGCACCCCACAAATAATAGTCCAACGGTGTCAAATCGCAGCTCCGAGGTGGCCAAACGACATCAGCTCTGCGGCTGATAATGCGATCTTCAAAAACAGGGCGTAAAACATCGAGTGTAGCTTCGGCTGTGTGGCACGTAGCGCCGTCCTGTTGAAACCAAATGTTGCTAATATCCTCCTCTTCAATTTTTGTGAATAAAAATTCGTTTAACATGGCCCGATAACAATCGCCATTGACTGTAACGGCCACTCCTTGCTCGTTTTCAAAGAAAAATGGCTCAATTATGCCTTTAGACCAAAATCCGCACCAAACAGTGACTCGTCTTGGGTGTATCGGCTTTTCAATGTATGCGTGCGGGTTTTATGTGCCCCAAATGCGACAATTTTGCTTGTTCACATACCCGCCGAGATCAAATAAGCTTCATCTGAAAAGATGATTTTTTTGGCAAAATCGGCATCGGATTTTCAAAGTAATGTCGCAATATTTCCCAGCATTGTTCAAGCATATACACAACCATATTCGTTCAGCGGAAGGATAAAACTAATTATCTGTCAGACATGAGCTAAGTGTTACCATTCACGAAATAAGCACTAGTTGAAAAAAAATGTTAGATGGTGGACCATATACATATGTATGCAGACGACGTCCAAATATACAGCAGCGGTTCTTTAAACGGAATTAATGCATGTGTAAATAATGTAAACTCTGAAAATATATATCTGGCCAAAAACAATGGACTTTGCATCAACCACTCGAAATCAAAGTATATTCTAATAGACAGAAGTAATAGAAAGATTGCTGATGATATTCAAATCATAATAAATAGTAATATAATTGAATTTGTAAGCTGTTCAAAATATGTAGTGGTAATTTTTAATAATAAACTGACTTGGTCCAATCACATTGCTTCTGCAGTGGGTAAAATTTATTGTATGCTGAGAAATCTTTGGGCTATAAAATGTTCAACACCTTTTAAAATACGAATGCTGCGTGCTAAAACTTATTTGTTATCAGTCCTTTTATATGGACGTGAAATTAATGGAAATTGTGATGCAAATGGTTTGCGGAAATTAAAAGTTGCATATAATAATATCGCAAGATATATCTTCAATCGAAAAATACGTGATTCCATATCAAATTTGCAATATGTGTTTCGAAAATCTTTTGAAGTTTAAAATAATTTATACTGCACAACCCAATTACCTGTATAGAACAATCAGTTTCGGAGGATCGGCTAGAGGGTTGGTATTAATTCAACGAAAATATAAAACTGCCTTTTCTGAGCGACGGTTCTTTAGTTTTTGCACTCGACCTTGGAACCAATTACCGAAACAAATTCAAGCAATAAGCAACGCAAAAAGATTTAAAATTGAGCTATCGAAATATTTATGCTAATGACTAGTTCAAGTATAACAAATTTGTATAGTATCAATTTATTGCTTTAAATTGTTTGTAAACTTTTTTATTATTATTTTTTTAATTTAACTTATTACTATAATTAATTATTTCATTATGCTTAAATTCTTTATGTTTGTATGAAATCATTAGCAAGTTGATTTACAAGACTTCTATCTTGTTATGCTAAATTTTAAAATAAAATAAAATAAAAAAATAAATAACCATATGGTTAGCAAATGAAATACAAAAGTCTTCAATGTCACAACCGTGGAAGGTTGCGTGTAAAGGGGGGAAGAGTTAAGGCAATAGAGTTGAACCAGGTTGTTGAACCGAAATTATTATATTTCTTTTTCTTTGAACTAAATTTAATAAAAATGCTGACTGTTGAGTTATGCAACAGGTCGACGTATCTTTAACTAAATAAAAATCGTTTTTTTATTGCAGACACATAGTCAGCAATTAAATAATAATAAATTCAAAAATTATTAATTATTATTGATTATTTTTAATAAGCAATTTTTTTAATTTTTAGTAAAGTTACCGTTAACCCTAAAATTGAAAAAATAAATTCTGTTCTATTATACACTGCAAAACCTCAAGTGTTTCAATTCTATAACGGAATAGGCTCTTTAATTTATACTTTTGCCACCTGAAGACATTAAATGTTATGAGAATGTGGTATTTGATAGGCGACAATCGCTTGAATTCAATTTCATTCATTTTACTCAGGAGGAAGTATTGAGATCATTCCTTAATGTTAAATCCAATGCTATTGGTATTGATGGGATGCCTCCAAGGTTTCTAACACTCCCTTTTACGCTCATATTTTTCACTCATTTATTTCATACAATTTTCACAACGTCTACGTATCCGTCAGTGTGGAAACACGCCAAAATTATACCGGTTTGGAAATCAACCCATTGCTATTTTGCCATATTTGTCAAAGGTGTTGGAAAAGTTATTACACACGCAAATTATCCGTTACATGCATGATAACTCGTTATTGACCGAAAGGCAGTCAGGATTTAGATCTCAACATAGCTGTCAGCCAGAGCACTAGGCTAATGTTACTGAAGAAATTAGATGTCAAATTGATAGACGTAACATGATATCATTTTTAATACCGCTTGATCATTAGAAGGTATTCGACACTGTGCGTCATTCAATTCTGGAGCATAAATTGAAATATATATATGCAAGTTCTCATCGACTGCATTAAAGCTGTTATCGTCATATTTGAGTGAAAGAAATCAAAGTGTCTGCCATGACTAAAATATTTCCCGGAGCTGTTCGATGACGAGGGGTGTACCACAGGCATCCATAATTGTACCATTGTTGTATTCTATATACGCTAATGACCTTCCATTCAAAATAGAGTATTGTCAGATACAAATGTATGCTGATGATGTGCACTATATATATTCTGTAGTATTGTTGATGCACCTAATTGTGTGAGTTTGATAAACGAGGATTTGCATAGTATTTATTTAGGGACATTTGCGAACGGGTTGAATATTAATCCCTACAAATCGACTGCATTAGTTATTGGAGTATAAGATGATCTAATACATACATGTCAAAGAATCTAGATGTTATTCTGAATGGGGAACTAAATTGGTCTGATCATATAAGAACTAACTGCGGTGGAACTTCTGCATTGCTCCGAAATCTTTGGATGTCGCAACATTTCACACCGATTCATATCCGTATGCTTTTAGCAAAAAAATAGTTATTAAAAACTCTTTTGTATTGTTGCGAGCAATTCGCTAGCTGTGATGTAATTAGTAGACGCAGGTTAAATGTTACATATAATACTAAAGCTAGGTATATATTTGGTATCCGAAAGAATAGGAGCGTTCACATATTGCGAGACAAATTTATAACCCCACATTCGACAAACTTCTGAAGTACCGTGTGCTAATATTCTTCTTAAAATTGTCTATAATCAGTAGCCACCCTACTTATACCATAGAATACAATTTTCGAGATTGAATAGAGAGAATGATATAAACTTTATAAAATATAACAAAGCTATCTCTGGGCAACATTACTTTATTAATTCCATTCGTCTTTGGAGCCAACTTCGCCCTCAAATACAGACTATTAGCAATGCAAAGCATTTCACGACTACCATATTTAAGCACCTTAGCCGGTTAGATATTTCAGTTAGTTTTGTCTTCTTTCTATTTGTTAAATATAAAAGTTTATTCTGATAATATTTGAAATCGTTATTTTTTTATACTTTTTGTATGTACAATTGTGTTACTAAATTTAAGTTTTATTTTATATTTTGTTCCCAATTTTCTGTTGAATTAATTTATTAAGATTCAAACATATCTTCAGCAATTTTACTAACCAATACTAAAGGGTCTGCCATCTAACGTTTTTTTTCAACTAGTGCTTATTTCGTGAATGGTAACACTTATCTCATGTCTGATATGACAGATAATTAGTTTTATCCTTCCGCTTAACGAATATGATTGTGTATACGCTTGAACAACGCTGGGAATCTTGGCCTGCAATCGACTTACAGAAGATGCCGATTTCGCAAAAAAAAAATCATCTTTTCAGTTGAAGCTCATTTTGATCTCGGCGGGTATGTGAACAAGCAAAATTGTCGCATTTGGGGCACATAAAACCCGCACGCATACATTGAAAAGCCGATACACCCAAGACGAGTCACTGTTTCGTGCGGATTTTGCTCTAAAGGCATAATTGAGCCATTTTTCTTTGAAAACGAGCAAGGAGTGGCCGTTACAGTCAATGGCGATTGTTATCGGGCCATGTTAAACGAATTTTTATTCACAAAAATTGAAGAGGAGGATATTAGCCACAGGACGGCGCTACGTGCCACACAGCCGAAGCTACACTCGATGTTTTGCGCCCTGTTTTTGAAGATCGCATTATCAGCCGCAGAGCTGATGTCGTTTGGCCACCTCGGAGCTGCGATTTGACACCGTTGGACTATTATTTGTGGGGTGCCGTCAAAGATAAGTGTTACGCCAACAAGCCAGTGACAATTGACGCTTTAAAGGACAATATTCGTGAAGCCATTGGTGAAATACAGCTGCACACAATCGATAATGTGCTTAAAAATTGGACCGATCGTGTAGGCTACTACTGCATGGCCAGCCGAGGCAGCCATTTGAATGATTTTATTATCCATTATTAACCGGAAGGATTGTACTTTCAAATAAAAAAAGAAATTTGAGAAAATATTTAGTAGTTTTTTTTTTATAGCGTTTTCAAAAAAAAAAAACATTTATTTGGCGGACCCTTTATAATATAAGAGATAATCTTGTTGTATTGGATTAATCGAATAACAAATAAATATAACACTATAAAAATTGTTTCTTTCATAAAAATATAAATATAATAATAGCTTGACGTCAAGTTTTAGTTTGACATTTGCAAATTAAATCTGCATTACTGATGGAAAAGTTATATAGTCTGAGCTATATATTTTTATGAATTATGATTTATTTTATTTCTATTATACATAGCTTTATGAATAAATAGTGAAACTGGTAAATATTAACAGTTAAATTCATAATAAATCCTTATTTTGGGTTATAAGTATACATTAGTTATCAAACGCTTTTTGTCTTATAAACCCAAAATAGAAATTCTTATTCATAAACGTTTAAGAAGACCAAATTTTTAGTATTAAGCGTTTTTATTGCTCTGCTGGTGTAAAATAACCTGTGGGCTATTTTCTAAACAAACTTTCTTTTATAAAAGTTGGGGTGGAAAACAAAGGCCAACTTTTTAAAAGAAAGTTTGTCACCGTATATGCTCATAAGGCAAGTAGTGTAGGGTATTGAGTGGGAGAGAAAGAAGAGTAATTAGGAAATTATTATTGGAAATTAGGAATTTAGGAAATTATTATTGGTACTGTTTTAAGGTAGAATTAGCCGAACATAAATGTATAAGCCGTAGTTGTGTCAACTGATCGCTTTTGTTATACGAAAAGCTATGAAAGTGCTTATTTGACCGTAATGAAATGTAACTGTAACGTCTCAATCTGTTTAAAATATAATTTGACGGCAACGTTACGTGACATTTGCCAAGCAGTGATGGGCTGTTTGTATGTGCAATGTTATGGGGGTATTTTTACTCTTTTTTTTGTACTTACATTTTTTGGTAAATACATAAAATATGAAATATGTTTATTGTTTCAAATTATTTTTTTGTAAAATTTAATAAGAGCATTTGTCAATCGTATGTGTTTCTTTGTAGCAACAGTTATAGGTTAGAATGTATATGGTTGTAGGTATACATGTATATAGTACATTTATGCTAAAGATTGCAAAATAGTTGTACGTATAAGCGTAGGATAATATAAGTAACAATACACATAATAGATAATATAAATAACAATAAGAATAAAAAGTCTAAAGGTTTTTATAAGTATAATACATTGTATATATCCAGTAATATATTAATGTGGAAAACCAGAATCTAATTATATTAATAATAATATTAATATTAATCACTATTCAAGCCTAAGATATTAAAAAAAAATTCTTTACATTTTTATCGATATTTCGCTACTTCTTTGTGTAGCTTCGGCAGAAAATATGTAATTTATTATATTTATTTGTAATAAATTACTTATATGTAGAAGTATATATTTATTGATACAAAGATAAAATAATTTTTATTTAAAAAAACTTAAGCTTCAGAAATTTTTAAAGTTTAAATCTGAAAGTTTAAAGGAATGTCTTAGTATCATTTAAATAATTTCCGTACTTTTCCAAATAATTTCAAATAATGTGCTATATGTGTTTTGCACAGCTGATATTATTTTTTTAACATACACGTGTTTGTGTTCGAGGTACGAGGGCGATTTGACATTGAAGCTACCTAGCGCTAGATGGCAGCACAAACACAAAAACTTTTTCTTTCTTAAAAATTACGATCTGCCAAACTACAGCTGTTAAATTTTTTTGCTAAATTCATCGATTAGTTTATTTGTTGTAGTCGTTTGAAGTAAGCAACTTTTGTGTTTCTTGGAAAATGGAAAAAAGTGAATTTTGTGTAGTGATTAAACACTATTATTTGAAAGGAAAAACGGCGAAAGAGACAAAAGAAAAGCTTGATAAACATTACGGCGAATCTGCTCCGTCAGATTATATGGTAAAATATTGGATTGCAGAATTTAATCGGGGCCGAACAAGCACTTCAACAATACAACAGGAAGGCCAAAAGAGGTGGTTACTGAAGAAAATATCAAGAAAAACCTCGATATCGTTATGAATGATTGCCGGGTCAAAATACGTGAGATTGCTGAAATGGTAAACATATCATATGAACGTGTGCTCAACATTTTGCATGAACATTTGCATATGAAAAAGCTATCAGCGTTTGCTCAGTGTTGAACAAAAACGAGTTCGACAGATCACTTCACAGCGGTGTTTGAACATGATAAAGCATAATCCTGCTGATTTTTGGCGTAGATTAATAACTGTTGATGAAACGTGGGTCCACCACTACACACCTGAAACCAAAAATCAATCGAATCAATAGGTGGAAGCTGGTGGAAATGCTCCGAAGAAGACGAACACTGCGAAATCGGCTGGCAAGGTTATAGCCACTGTATTTTGGGATGCACACAGAATATTGCTCGTCGATTATCTTGAAAAGGGATCCACAATCACAGGAGAGTATTATCGAGCATTATTCGATCAATTGGTTGATGCAATCAAGGAAAAACGACCACATTTAAACAAGAAGAATTGCTCTTTCTTCAAGACAACGCATTAGATACGATGCTAAAACTACGAGAAATCCATTTCGGATTGGTTGATCATCCACCTTATAGTCTAGATTTAGCCCCTAGTGACTTTTCCTGTTTACAAACTTGAAAAAATGGCTTGCAGGAAAAAGATTAATCTCAAACGAAGAAGTGATTACCGAAACTAATGCGTATTTTGAGGAGTTCCCAAAATCGTATTATTCAGATGGTATAAAAAAGTTGGAAAATCGTCTAAGTGTATTGAGCTAAAAGGAGAATATGTTGAGAAATGAATGGTTTTTGAAAAAAAAAAAATGTTTTTTTCCTACTTCAATATCAATCCGCCCTCTATGTGTACTTAAATATTTTTTTTCTTCTTTATGTCAAAAACATATGACACATTTTTAAGTGTTCTATAAGTAGCAAAACGTTTACGTTTACGTTACATTTACATTTACGATTTTTACGATCGGCTAATGAAGCCTTTAGGGATATTTACCCTTAGAGCAGGAGACCTGATTGCCAAATAAGAAGAGGTATTTCAAATTCACGTTATAATTCTTCTTATTTATTTATTTTAGGGTAAATAATTTAAGTAGAGTAGATTAGTTAAAAGTAGATTAAGTATATTTATGTAATAGTAGTTGTAGATTTTAATGTTTAGTTTTAGTGTAGATAAGGTTTTAATTTAGATTTTTATGTATGTGTGTATACATTAATTTATATATGAAATTAATAATGTTTCTCGTTTTCCTCCTTATGTCTGTTGTTCTTTTGATTATTGAAAGGTGAGAGTTTTGTGTGCAATATTGTAAAATTACAACAACTAATTGTAAAGTGGCATTTGGCATTTTGGAAATTATTCTACACTACAGCCAGGACTTGTTACTTAGTAGCAGTTACAATTAAAAAAATATTAAATCCTAAAGGTAGAATTAGTCTTTACTTTCTGTTCCGTTACGAAACAGCTGATTTTATTTCGTTAATAGAAAACATATATGAGTAGTTAGATTTTTTGTTTCGTTCCGTTCTGTTTCGGACGAACCTGTGAAAAATAAAATTTGTTAAGTAATTGTAAGTGACAGCGGCAAACAGCTGACAGTTATATGTGAAAAATTAGAAGAAAAATTAAATAAAATAGGAAATTTTATGAATTATAACATAAATTTGAAAAAAAGGTATTAAATAAATTATAAAACGAATTTAATAACAAAAATGGATGATGAGAAACTAGTAACATTGGTGGAGAACAATGATGTGCTGTACAACAAATTTAACAAAGACTACAAAATACCAGATAAAAAACGGGCCGTCTGGTCCAAAATTTCCAAGGAAATGGCGATACCGGGTAAGTACAATACTTAAAAATATAAATAACAAATATGCATTAATAAAATTGAATAATGTATTATAGAAGAATTATGTTCTAAAAGATGGTCAGCATTGCGAGACAGATATGCAAAAGAAAAAAAGTGAAAGACTTGCATCTGGTAGTGGTGCTGCTTTTAAACATCGGTGGCACTTCACACAGCAGCTGGAATTTTTGGCACCTCATGTGGTTTCACGCCAGTAAGTATTATAATAATTTATAATTGAAATTTAATTTAAAATAACATTTGTTTAGGGTGCGTTCAACAGTAAATATTGTTGACGAAATTTCTCCAGTATCAGCAAAAAAGTACGAAGGTGTTCAATACTCTGCATTAGAGTATAGTGAACATTTACAGACATCATCCAGTTCATTTGCAGAGATGCAACTTGCAGATACCCAATTTACAATTGCAGAATCTCAATAACCCTTATTAGTGTCACCAACAGCATAAAAGAACTGAACAGTCTGACGACAGCGACCAAATGTTTGCAGATGCCGTGGAGACTTTCAAAAACTTCTGCAAGTCTAAAGAAGATAAACAAAAGCAAAATGAAAACGATGCAAATTATGCATTTTGCAAAATGGTACTGGAGACGCTAAATTCTTTCGACAAAAACAAGCAAACCAGAGCCATAAAACAAATAACAGATGTACTAACACAGTTGAAACTGGAACCTAAGTAAAATATTTTATTTTTATGAAATCAATTTTTTTTTATAATTATTATTAAGCATTATTTAATGCAAAAACTTCTTTTTGATCTCTTTTAGTATATGTTTTCAACATTTCAATTAACCCTAATGATCTCTGTAGGCATTTTTATAAACCTTTGAGTTATAAAATGTAAAATTGTTTTTACCAAAGAAATGAAAATTAACTATTTTTTTACTAAAAATGATCTCTTTATTTTAAATGTACAAATGAATGAATTAAAAAATTAAATAATTCTTTGCTTTTGTTTTTTATTCAAAATAAACCTTTTTAAAAAACAGTTTTTAATGTTTTTTATCAAACATACAGGAGTGTTCTGAATATTACGTGATTTCAAATCACTTGTAATTTCATACATATTAGTAATTTTCTATTGTTCTTTAAACCAAAAGTTTTAAGATAATTAAAAATTTTTTTATTTTCCTTGGGTATTATTTAGTATTTTGTTTGAATATGAAATATGAAATTAAACTTGAATGTCAAATGTTGTTTTGATGGGGAATTGCATCTTCATTATAAAAGTAGTTTGCTAATCGATTCCTGAGTTGCATAGCATTTTCGGTCGATCTTCGAGTCGAGGTTGTCATTGATCTAAGCGGTGTATCACCATTTGTTCTTATTTCTGTGCGCCAATCACCTTCATCTATGACGCCATGACTTCCCTCACGATCTATATAGTTGACTGGACAATACCATCGCTTATGGTCGTTAAGCATTATAAAGTTATGTAGTGCAATGCACGCTAAAACAATAACTTCACAATTGTTAGGTGAGTACTCTACAGTTGTCAGCAGAATTCTCCAGCGGGCTGATAAAATTCCAAAGGTGTTCTCAATAACTCTTCGTGCTCGAGATAATCTGTAGTTAAAAATAGTTTTTTCTCTATCAAGATTTGCTCCTGGATATGGTCGCATTAAATTTGTCCTCAAGGGAAATGCTGCATCTCCAACGAAAAAATGGGGAAATGGTATAAAGGATGAAGGTGATAATGGCTTGCCCGGTGGCACAAGAACAGTTTTATTTATAATTGATTGTCCGAAAGAACATGAGCGAAAAATTCCTTTATATAGAAAATTGAAATTTTTGAAACATACTTAGTATCGAATTAATTACATACCTCCATCACTCTCACAACCGTAGCTTCCCACACTTGCTGCAGTGAATGTATAGTTGCCATCACAGGCGCCCATCAGCACAATACTAAAAAACTTTTTGTAATTAAAAAACATAGATCCTGAATTAGGCGGACGCTTCAGAGCTATGTGTTTCCCATCGTTAAAAAACTGCCAATAATAGACACATCCTCAACATCTGAATCAAAAAAATAATCCAAATTTTGGTCTATATTATTATTCATTTTTTTACAAACGTTTATTTTTATATTAAACAATTTTAATTTTAATTAGTTTTTTTATTTGATAACCGTAAACAGCTGACAAATTGTCACAGAATAACTAACTGGCAAACGTAACTGAACGGAACAGAACAGAACAGCCACGGAAAGCAAAGACTAATGAGGCCTTAAGTAATTGAATTATATACAATAAAGAAAAATGTGTATTGTCCAAACGATTTTGGACAGCTTGCAATACAATGCTTTTTTATTTGGCACTTTCGGGTTAGTGATGCATGCAGTACGCAATCGATTGTTTAAGTAGATTTTCAAAATTCGTAAAAGTAGTGAAATAGTATTACAATTGTTAATAAAATCGATGAGAATAAAATAATATTACCCATTGTTAAAAAGAAGAAAATAAAATAAATTGAAAAATTTTAAAAATGGCCGTTAAAACACTATTTTTTACTCAATGCAAAAAGTAATTAAGGACCCGTATTATTCCTTTTGTTTTTGCACCACTATTATCTTTTTTTTATTTACCAATTTAATTTTGTTAAATTTATGATTACATTTTGCAAAAGTGGAAATGAAAAATAGAAGAAAACATTGAAGGAAACCTTATTAAGGGCTTTGCGTCACAAATAACCTATGAAAAAAAAATTACTTTTTAGTATCAATCAATTTGCTTTGTATATTGATGTAGTATTGTGCCAAGCTATCCCCTTTTTTCTTTTGATGTGAGTTTCATCAATGGCAGCAATAACAACAGCAAATTTTCTGATTGAATTAAAGTCTCTCATTAAAGTTTCTTTCTCTGTGAGAGCAATTGTAGCATTTTTTGTTTTTCCCAATCAGACTAATGTTCTAACAACTCTAGAGCAACTTCTATGAACCGTCGATTGAGTTAGTCCGTGAAGGTCGGTCGTATCATCTTAAATCTTAAAATCACGTAATAATAATGTATTTTCAATCATGTTCGTGATTTTATGGTTCACTCCATATTATTGGTTACATAAATAGAATGTCTTACTCTGGCCGTCACGCCAACCTCTTTAAACTCTTGCACAAGTATTATAACATATTTTTGGCGGCCAATATTTGTTTCTTTCATCGATAGGAAATCCAAAGTAATGTTTACATGCACTCCTAATTTGAAAGTTATTTTATGGCGTTGTGATTTTAAATTCCCCACAGATGTAGCAGAACAAACCTGAAGAATTTTTGCAAGTCCAAGCCCTTGACATACTGTAATCTAAAACAAAAATCCATTATAAATAAGCTAACTCGATGTATAAATTTTGTAAAACACTTACCAAAATAAAAAATATATAAAACGGAAATAGTCCTTAGAGTTCTTTGCAATATTAACTTTTGGTTTCGATAAAATCAAATATTGGATAGGATTTGCCTTTTCAGTTTCGCAAGCAAGTGTTGAATGATGAAAAAAAATTGTTTTATCTTTCTCAAAAGTGCATTTTGTGCCGGATTTTTTACCACAATAATAAAAAAAACGTATTCTTAATATATCTTTTACCTACCATATTGTAATAACTTGTAGTTATTAGATATCAATTTCCTTCCACAAGCCCAAACTTGTAGGAAGAAAATTGTCGTTATATTTGCAGAAGAACAAATACAACGTAGTGTGTTACTTGGAAAGAGAAGAGCTAAATGGAAAATAGATGTATGTGATTATTATTTCCAGTAAATTACCTTCTGAACGTAGCCAACGTATAAATAAGAGGGTAAGTAATTTTCAATCACCGTTATTACAATTCAGGGAGAGTCGAATAGATTTAAATTCAAGTTAATTGAGGTACAATACATATAAAATTGGATTAGGGTAAATATAATTCATAAAAGGTAAGTATAACTTATAAGAGGTAACTATAGGGTCCGCCATCTAACGTTTTTTTTTCAACTAGTGCTTATTTCGAGAATGGTAACACTTAGCTCATGTCTGATTTAACAGATAATTAGTCTTATCCTTCCGCTGAACGAATATGGTTGTGTATACGCTTGAACAACGCTGGGAATCTGGGCCTGCGATCGACTTACAGAAGATGCCGATTTTGCCAAAAAAAATTATCTTTTCAGATGAAACTCATTTTGATCTTGGCGGGTATGTAAACAAGCAAAATTGTTGCATTTGGGGCACAGAAAACCCGCACGCATACATTGAAAAGCCGATACAACCAAAACGAGTCACTGTTTGGTGCGGATTTTGGTCCAGAGGCATAATTGGGCCATTTCTCTTCGAAAATGAGCAAGGAGTGGCAGTTACAGTCAATGGCGATCGTTATCGGGCCATGTTGAACGAATTTTTGTTCACAAAAATTGAAGAAGAGGATATTAGCAACATTTGGTTTCAACAGGACTGCGCTACGTGCCACACAGCCGAAGCTACACTCGATGTTTTGCGACCTGTTTTGGAAGTTCGCATTATCAGCCGCAGAGCTGATGTCGTTTGGCCACCTTGGAGCTACGATTTGACACCGTTGGACTATTATTTGTGGGGTGCCGTCAAAGATAAGTGTTACGCCAACAAGCCAGAGACAATTGATGCTTTAAAGGACAATATTCGTGAAGCCATTGGTTAAATACAGCTGCACACAATCGATAATGTGCTTAAAAATTGGACCGATCGTGTAGGCTACTGCATGGCCAGCCGAGGCAGCCATCTGAATGAAATTATTTACCATTATTAGCCGGAAAGATTGTACTTCCAAATAAAAAAAGAAATTTGAGAAAATATTTAGTAATTTTTTGTATAGCATTTTCAAAAAAAAAAAAAAAAAAATAATTATTATTTAGCGGACCCTTTATTTTGCAATGTTCTATAGTATCCGGTAAATAATTAATGTACAAGCAGAATAGTAGTGTTCCAAGCACTGAACCTTGTGGGACACCGCTATTAACATCAAGGTTTTCAGAATATGTTCCATTATAAAAGAGAAATCGACGTGTGAGATATGAACGGAACAATCTACAAGAAGTTTCTGAGAAGCAAAAAAGTTTTTCTAATTTTTTTTTAATAATATGGAATGATCAACAGTAACGAAAGTTTTACTGTGATCAAGTAAAACTAAAATGGAAATCATGTTATTATCAAGATCGTCTCTTAAATTTTCCACATCTGTCGGGGCTGTCATACAACTTCTTCCTTTAATAAATTCCGATTGAACGGCACATAAAATATTTTGGTTTCTAACATATTCATTGATCTGCTCACTCATAATATTTTCAATAACTTTCGACAAAAAGGGAAGAACAGATATTGGTAGAGCCATTTTTTTGTTTAGGTATTGGAGTAATCTTTGATTTTTTCCATTCATCGGGAAAGGTTGATTTAGTCAGTATTGTGTTAAATACATGAGTAACATGAGGCAAAAGACTATTTAACAATATTTCGAACAACCTGGGACCATCCATACAGGTAGCTTCAGATTTTATGGAACGAAAACTGCACAGAACTTCTAGTTGGCTAACGTAAAAGATTGTGCTAATGTAAAAGATTGTTAATGGAGACACTACAAAGTATATATTACTGGTCGGTAGCGGTACGTTTGCATTTATAAACATATGGTTTAAGCTATTGAAATCAATATCATAGGAAGAAACGTTATCTTTCAAATTCCAATTTTACGAATTTTTTTCCATTTAGAACTGTTATCAATAGCCGACGAAAGTCCAAACTGGTAGTAAAGTTTTTTTGCACGTTCAATACTTTTACCAACAGCTTTACGTCAATTTGGGAATAGTGTTCGAAGTTTTGGAGTTTTAAATTTCTTCCATCTAGCATGTGCAATATTACGCTCATCAATGTGTTTCTTAATATGAATGGTAAACCAAGGAGATTGATTCGGTGCTACACGTCTTGTTTTTAGGGGTACATTTGCTTCATATAAAAACTTAACATTCTCTAGCAAAAAACGGAGTTGATCATTTACATTATTATAAGAATAGATTTGATTCCAGTTTATATCTCCCAGTTGTTGTAATAAGAGGCTATAAGTTATAAATAACAGATCATGGTCCGAGAAAACTGATGCCGAAATCTGATCATATAGCAGAACATTTGAAAAATTATTTATAAATACCAGATCTATCAAGCTGTTGGTACATACATGATAATGCGTAGGTATGGAAGTGTTCACGGGAAATAGTCCTAACGAACGCATGGGATCAATTAAAGGATTGTTGCCCAGTAAATTATTGTTGGATGATAATCTCATTGTATACGACAGAAAAATTTTCTAAAATATTTATAAACAAATCAATTTGTATAAGTTAGCAACAGGTGTGAATACCCTTATTAAACCGAAAGGTCTTTTTAATTGGCGCCCAACGGAAATTCCGAAAAGATATCCTCATAAAAGGATTAATAAAAAACGGAAAATATTAACAGTGAAAAAATATATTAATAAAAGAATTAATAAAAAAAAACTTAATAGGGAGAAGATATCCTCATAAAGGGATTAATAAAAAAACGGAAAATATTAACAGTGAAAAAATATATTAATAAAAGGATTAATAAAAACAAAAAAAACATTAATAGTGAAAAGATTTTCTCATAAAAGAATTAATAAAAAACTGAAATCATTAATAGTGAAAAAATATCCTGATAGAAGGATTAACAGAAGCAAATAATATTAGTAGAGAAAAAATTTTCATAGAGGAACTAGTGGAACAATATCCGTCCACAAGGTCTAATAGTAAAAATAGGAAGAATTAATGACAATTGTAACAAGCGGAAAATTAATACAACGAAAATAAGTAAAAGACAACTTACCAAATCAACTATAAATCAACTGGGGAAGAAATATAAAAAGCAAAAATAAGCAACATCATAGAAGCACAAGTCAGAATTAGAATTGCATCGGAAAGCCTGAGGATGATTATCATCTTAATGTAAGCAAGTAAGTTATCTAAATTTTTAATAAATCTGAACTTAATTAAGTAAACATTTCTATTAAACTTAAATTAAAAAAGAAATAAATTTAACTTAAATCTAAAACAAAACTCAAGAAATTTTTTTGTTTACAAATTTTTAAAATAAGTGATATTTAAAATCAAAATATTTTTTTTTTTTTAAAGATAATTTCATTTTTATTACGTTATTAAGTAATTAAATTTAATAATTTTTAACAATTATTTAGAAAATAATATAAAAAAGTGAATAAAATAAAAGTTGTAAGTGCGTTTTTGATTCAAACTATATTTCCTTTTTAATAAATCCGTATTTCGTTCGTATCGATAGTGTTTGTTTGCGATAATTCTTTTTCTCTCCACAATTAATGAGTAAGACAATATGACGACTTTTACTAAGGAACAAATAGTAGACTTGGTTTCCGCTTCAGTGGAAGCTCTCACTAGGGATTTGCAAGGAAAAATAAACGAATTGACTAGACAATTTGAAGGTATGACCCCAAAAATAGATCAGTATGATCCAGTAACCGTAGGACGTTTTTCTAGAGGGACTTATCTTGACTTGGTCAAGTCTTTGCCTGAATTTAAAGGTGAAGGCCAGACATACCCTGCATGGCGGGAGGCTGCGTATTTGCCATGAATTATTATACTGAAGGGACCGAAAATTATTACGTTGCAATAGGAATATTTCGCAATAAAATTACCGGAGCAGCTAATGCTAAACTGTCTGCATTCAATACAGTTTTAAATTTTAAAGCTATAATTGGCCGACTGGACCAGTGTTACGCTGATAAAAGATCTCTTCAGGCATTAGAAAATGAATTAAGTATTCTGAGGCAGGGAAATAAATCAATTTCGGACTTTTATAATACTGTTGATGAACATTTAACCCTTATAATAAACAAGAATAAGATGAGTGATTCTAATAACGAGGATATAGCTAACCCACTTAATGAACGTGCTAGAGATAATGCATTATGAGTATTCATTTCAGAGCTACGTCGTCCTTTAAGCGACATATTTTTTTCAGCAAGACCTGCTGATCTACCAACAGCCTTGGCAACTGCTCAGGAGTTGGAATCGGATCAGAAGCGCCAAATTTGCAAGAGTTTTTGCAGCTGGCGATGTAGCGAAAACTAATTATGCACACCAAAAGAGGAGCACTGACTTTCGACCAACACATCCATCGTATAAATACACTCACGTGACTGACCCAAAGAACACGATAAAGCCAATGGAGGTCGATCCTGGTTCTTCCATGCTTAGGCGTCCGACACTCCATTCTTCTCCTGAGAAAAGCATACAACACAACAACACAATTATAAACAAACGTAGATTTGAAGACTCCAGAAGAACCGCACCAACTCCTAAGGCCCAACGAGTTAATAACATAAATTCAGAAAATGCAGAAGGCTATGACGATGTAAGCTCGATCTTCGAAGGGAGCCTAAACGAGGATGAAGGAGTAGAACAATTAAATTTTTTAGAATAAAACCTCTCTTATCCTTTATAATCAAAATAGTTAGAAGTAAGAGACTTAGATTACTTGTTGACATCGGTACTTCAAAAAATTTTATCCAACCATTAAGTTGTTTGCAGGGGGTAACTTCTTTAAAACAACCATTTAGGCTAAGCTCAATAAACGCGACGAACGAAATAGATAAAAAGTGCGAAATATTATTATTAGGCTATAGATCTAAAAAGAGATCATTACCATTTAATACCACTGTAGTAGCTAGAATTCAAACTAATACGGATGAACCAATTTATACTAGGTCATATTCATACCCAGTTTCAATGTCAGAATTTATTAATAACGAAATAGAATCACTGTTATAAGACGGAATAATAAGGAAATCTACTTCACCGTATAATTCCCCAGTTCATGTCGTGGGAAAGAAAGGCTTTGACGAAAATGGCAATCCAAACCATAGAATGGTAATTGAATTCAGAAAATTAAATGAGAGAACAATTAGTGATAAATATCCAATGCCAGACATAGCGGTGATATTGGCAAACTTCAGTCAAATTCAATTAACACATTTCTTCGGGATCATTTCGGTGCAGAGCAATTTTTCATCCCTCCTATGCATAGTAAAAGTAATGGTCAAGTGGAGCGCTTTCATTCCACGTTGCTGGAAATAGCACGGCGTGTAAAAGCCCAACAAAATATAACTGATAATATCGAACTGATGTTATTATCTACTATTACATACAATAACACGGTGCATTCGGTAACGGAAAGAAAAACCAATTGACATCTTGAACAAATTTAACAAAAACACCCTCGTAAAGGTGCAGAGTTGTTTGATATCGGCGCAACGAAAATTATTGCAAACACATAATAAAGATACTGTCATAAAGAAATATCAACCTGGTGATAAGTTTGATAAATTTTTTGTGCAGGGTGTCGTGCAGCAGGACTTAGGGTCTACTGTATTGATGAATGGACGAAAGGTTCATAAGAATAATTTAAGACAATTATCGCATTTATATAAATTCGTTTTTATTGTAGTTTCCCAATTTTTTTTTTATTTAGATCACTGATAATTCTGGTACCTTGAGTATCACCAACAATTATTGATTACACGGATTCACATTTCATCGCTATAACCGATGCCAAAGTAGCAACATATAAGAATTGCGATTACATTATACACTTGACCAATTTGACGGAATACGAAGACGTTGTCAGGGAAAATGAGAATATTATCAAGAACCTGTCTGACGCAAGGGAAATTAGCATGGTCCAAGAACAAACAAGAGAAATTAGAAGAGTTTTGGAGACATTACGTAGACACAGAAGATCTGCAAGATCAATTGACATTTTGGGATCTGCTTTAAAATTTGTTGCTGGAACCTCGGACCATAACGACTTAGAATCAATAGAAACTCGTATGGATTTACTTATTCAGAACAACAACAAACAGTTTATAATAAATTCAGCAATTCAGGACAGAATAAATGAATTAACAGAAAAAATCAGTACCATCCACAACTACGGACATACTAATGTAATAGGACAGGACAGTTTAATTCTTTTTGAGACCGCTGCGATGAGAAATGGTGAAATAATATCCTTTTTAAACAATCTTGCATTATCAATAGTATTGGCGAAAGAGAATATAGTTCATCCCGCTATTCTTGACAACATTAATTTGGAAACCAAATTTGGATCAAAAACTGTACCGGTTAGTGTTAACGGTATATATAGAGTTAGTAATGTAACGGTATTACTCGAAGTACTTTACTCAAAGCATATTATGTGCACTCCCCTTAGAACGAATGTTATTAATTAACGACTTCAATTTAAAAAAAAAATAAAAATGTAAAAACATACTAAGCAACGCAATAGAACATATTGTAAATTATTCGATAAATCAAATGAATGTTCAGAATAATTAGTTGAATATTAAGTAAAACAATATAAAAACATTTTAAAAGAATTTTTGTTAAATTTTGAATCTTTTCATAGAGAAATAGGTTATTAATATTAAAATAAAAAATAAGTAATTTTAAAAATTTTATGAAATTAAACTTATTCCCCAAGACACGGAAAAAGCTGACGAAGGCGATCAATGTCATCAATTTGTATGGAATCATCATTTAAATGTTCCTTAACCCCGCCTTTTATAAACGCTGCTTATGAAATTTCTGAGTTAAAATTCAATTTGGTTAAATTTTCATTTACATAAAATTTGTGATCAGAATTTAAACCAAAGTCTCTAAGTGCAAGTGAATAACCTTTTTGTCTTCTAAAGTGCTAGTTTTCATTTTCAATAAAAGGAATTTCGTTTATTCTCAGTTCGCGGAAACAGTTCAATTTTCTTGTTGTTTAATATTTGTTCTTAAAATTTGTATTTCACTTTGCATATTTATTAACTCCTTAGCAGTTTTTTCTAAACATGTAACTCTTTCAGCTCTTGAAGCGTTAAAGGTTTCATAAAGTTCCGGAATCCTGAAGCGTTTCCATCTGACACACGGTTTCTACTGTTGACCAGACTTCAACCGAAGGTGCTCATATCCTCCAGAATATTCGTATTAAAATCACCGAAAGGAATAATATGGTTGTATCCAAGAGTACAAAAACCTAGGGTTTCAAACAATTGGTCCATGCTGATATGACTATTAGGTCTATATATAGTACCCACCAGTAACTTTTTCATTACCATTACAAACTTCCACTAAAATGTACTCAATACTGGTACCATCATTCTTGCCCTTTAGCGCGCAGGTAATATTCGTTCTCATGTAAATAGTAACACTACCACCGTTGGTTATCCTATCTGACCGAAAGAGACGATAACCATTCAAAGTGTACATGTTATTATCTACATCTGGAAAAAACCATATCCGATATGCAAATTATATCAATTTTCGAGTTCTCAAACAGGTGGGGAAATTGATCCATTTTATTGTTAAAGCTCTATGCATTGATATGGCAAATCTTAAGACCCGAATCATTTCGGGAAAGAATTTTCAAAATAATACTTAGATTCTCAATAGAGCCAACCCTCATATTATTAAAAGTAATCATTATAATATAGAAAAATTACCTTAGCAATGCAAGTATCCACAGTATATCTATAAAGCACAATATAAGTCAAATTTCTATTAAAAAAATTAATAATATCAAATATCAATAAAGAAGTGTTAATTATTAGTTCAGATAAGTTATACATTTCAGACTGTCATAGTAAGTAAAAGGTAAAATTCACAAGAAATAATATTATTCCTAATTTTTAACAAGTAACATTATTGTTATGAAATAACTGCCCTATTATTCGGTGGAAAAAAATGGCCAAGATCTTCGTACTCATCAATCCGTATCGGCTCATCGTTTGTCAAGGCCTTAACATAAACAATGCCCCGTTGAATAAACGCTGTGGATACCATTCTGTCCTTTGCAGCCGATGAGCCAGAACAAAGATTTTATGATTTTCCGGCGTTAGATTTTCATTTATGTAAAATGGAGTTGGACTATTAAACCCAATTAAATCCAAACGAAGAGGGTCATTTTTCTCCTTTATGTACCTTTTTATTGATTTTAAAATATATTTCCACATATATGGATTAGAAAATTTTATAATAATTGGGCCGTCCTGAATTCTATTACTCCTCGTATCGTCTTTTTTTCATTTTAATACGAAAAATGTGACTTATAATTGGTGGATCGGTTCTAACCGTCTCGCAAATACGTTTGTATACATCATTCAGATTTTCATTATCAGTTTGCGTAACATTATTTAAACGTAGATCTCGTGCTACCCTAGCATTTTCTTTTATTTTAACATATTGTTTTAATTTATTAATTTCTTTTGTAATTTTATTATTTTCATTTTGCTCTGCTATAATTTTTACCGACGCTATATTTTTTTATATCTTGCGCAACAGATTTAATAGCAGTTAATCTTTCGGACAAATTGATTATTTCACTCTTTGTTATAGTGAATCTTTTATCAATCTCACTTAATATTCCCTCTTCATATTCGCTGAACATAGTTTTTATAGTTGCTTGTAATTGTTCACTTATTTTTTCAAACCTCTTATCCATTATTTGTACAAATCTTAAGGGAGAATTTGTATTATTAATGCTCTTGTTCACGGTTTAGTTTCGCAGAGTTCTCAATCAGAAAAATATCACTGATTTCTCTTAAACGATTAGGAAAAGGAGAGCTAGATTTATCCATTATACTGATAACGGTTTTTTTTTGTTTTTGTTGTTGCTTGCTGTTTTCATTATTTTTGTTGGTAAATTTTTTATGATTCCTTAGTTTTAATTTATACATTAAGTTCACTTTTTTAATTTGTTTTGTTTCCTTTACTTTTTTATTATTTGCTAATTGTTGTTTTTTTTTATTTATTTATTTTTGTTGATTTATTTATTACTATTTTTATTACTATTTCAAATAATGAAAAAAGCATTAAGATTAGAAAAAAGAACACTAAGCACTAACTCGAAAATTTTAAAAAGCACTAAAAATAGTGCTAATAGTGCACTGAGTTGACAACACTATGAACAATATAATAAAAGGTAAAGAGAATTAGCAAAATAAAGATAGCAGTGTTGACAAATGTGAATTGTCATTGAGAATTGTCACTGGAAATAAAGAAGACATCAATGTATTCACAAATAAAATTTTACAATGAAATGGATTGATGAGTTAGACGGCAAGACAACAATCTTTGTTATGGGTTTAGTACAGATTACGTTGATGGTTCTGATATCTAAAACTCTATGGTGCTGGTCAGATTCTGAGTGGGTTTTCACTATACGGCCCATCTTCCATTCATTGGGTTTCTTTGATGACGACTACATCGTTGACTTTAACATCCTCACCTGAAAACTTTCACCTATATCTGCAATGTAATTTGGCAAGATATTCTGTTTCCCATCTTTGGCAAAACAAATAGTAGACGATTTTGATGCGTTTCCAACGATTAGCAAGTATAAGAGTTTCATTCGTTAAGTTTTGTTCGGCTGGAGTCACCATGGTGTACCAATAAGGAAGTTTCTTGGTGGCAATGGGGTCATCGCTGGCAGAACTTAAAGGTCTTGCATTAAGACACGATTCGATGTGGGTAAAAATCGTAGATAAATCTTTGAATGTGAATTTTATTACGAGAAAAAATCTGCGTAGATGAGTTTTGAAAGACTTTGCATTTGCCTCCCAGAGTCCAGCCATGTGTGGGTCGCTAGGAGAAATAACTTCCATTCTAGATTTTTATGACTCTAATGATTAATTATTCGATCAAAAAGATTTTTTATTAATTCTAGATTATCTTTATCAGGAGCCTTGCTATTCCGACGAAATTTTTTTCATTGTCTGGATTGATGAGTGCTGTACATCCGCGTCTGCCAATAAAGCAGGAAAAGGCAGCTAAACATGCTCGAGTCAACATATTACTTGCAACTTCTAGATGTACACCTTTAGTGGCGAAACAAGCAAATATACAGACATATCATTTTGTTATAAAGCAAGCTCGACGACACTTACTTTACACACTTACACACTTACTTATAATTAAAAAATAATAATAATAATAAAATAATAACTAACAATGAAGTAATTAAAAAAATAATAAATTAAACAATTAATAAAAGAGGGAAAGAATATAATACGAAAAAAGTGTAAATTAAAATCAAAACAGAGTTATATATACTGTTACGAAAATAATGATACAACACTGCATTGTCGGATTCTGGTATATGTCAATTTGGTAGCACTGCCACATCGAACATTTTTACGCTACATTTGGATTAACGGATATGGAAGATGCTCGATATTTCCTGAACCTTCCAAAATGTAGGCAATTAGGTATATACAGGGCTGCCTTACCTACACGTCAGTTAGTTATCGTTTGGCTGTTGTAAGATAAAGACGTGTTAAAGTGGAAATTAAAGTCTTGTATAAACGAATGTTAAGTTGTTCTATACTGTATAAAAATTATTATGTAGTAAATAAAAATATAACTGTAAACCAATAAAATAGCGGTGTTTATTTTATTGTAATTGTATATTGTCCCTCATTGAGTACAAACGGTGAGTATATATATATATATATATATATATATATATATATATATATATATATATATATATATATATATATATATATATATTAAGTATATATATTTTATGTATATATATATGAGTATATATATATCAGTATATATATATATCCATATATACTGTATGCTTTTCTAAAACTACAATTTGTACAATAACAATAAATATTTTACATTTTCTTTAGTAAATATTTTAGAGTTTCTTCATTCACATCACTTTTTTAGATTTTAATGTTTTTTAATTATGTTTCAAATTAAAATATAACACCTAAAAAAATTTGGCTTCGTAAAGTTAAATTCTTTTTTGCAATGTTAAATTTTTTATTTCTACTGTTATTGAAAAAAGAATATAACTTACGAAGCTAACTTCACACTTTTTCATGTTAAATAACAGTGACTGTTAAAATTACTAAAATGTTAAAAAAAGAATTTAACTTACGAAGCTATCTTCACACCCTTCCCTATTATTCGGTGGA
The DNA here is from genome assembly GCA_023159175.1 of Wohlfahrtia magnifica. Lineage (NCBI taxonomy): Eukaryota > Metazoa > Arthropoda > Insecta > Diptera > Sarcophagidae > Wohlfahrtia > Wohlfahrtia magnifica. Next base: position 17,997 of record JAKWBJ010000433.1, on the reverse strand, counting down.
AAAAAATGGCCAAGATCTTCGTACTCATCAATCCGTATCGGCTCATCGTTTGTCAAGGCCTTAACATAATAAATGCCCCGTTGAATAAACGCTGTGGATACCATTCTGTCCTTTTTCAGCCGATGAGCCCGAACAAAGATTTTATGATTTTCCGGCGTTAGATTTTCATTTATGTAAAATGGAGTTGGACTATTAAACCCAATTAAATCCAAACGAAGAGGGTCATTTTTCTCTTTTATGTACCTTGTTATTGATTTTAAAACATATTTCCACATATATGGATTAGAAAATTTTATAATAATTGGGCCGTCCTGAATTCTATTACTCCTCGTATCGTCTTTTTTTCATTTTAATACGAAAAATGTGACTTATAATTGGTGGATCGATTCTAACCGTCTCGCAAATACGTTTGTATACATCACTCAGATTTTCATTATCAGTTTGCGTAACATTATTTAAACGTAGATCTCGTGCTACCCTAGCATTTTCTTTTATTTTAACATATTGTTTTAATTTATTAATTTCTTTTGTAATTTTATTATTTTCATTTTGCTCTGCTATAATTTTTACCGACGCTATATTTTTTTATATCTTGCGCAACAGATTTAATAGCAGTTAATCTTTCGGACAAATTGATTATTTCACTCTTTGTTATAGTGAATCTTTTATCAATCTCACTTAATATTCCCTCTTCATATTCGCTGAACATAGTTTTTATAGTTGCTTGTAATTGTTCACTTATTTTTTCAAACCTCTTATCCATTATTTGTACAAATCTTAAGGGAGAATTTGTATTATTAATGCTCTTGTTCACGGTTTAGTTTCGCAGAGTTCTCAATCAGAAAAATATCACTGATTTCTCTTAAACGATTAGGAAAAGGAGAGCTAGATTTATCCATTATACTGATAACGGTTTTTTTTTGTTTTTGTTGTTGCTTGCTGTTTTCATTATTTTTGTTGGTAAATTTTTTATGATTCCTTAGTTTTAATTTATACATTAAGTTCACTTTTTTAATTTGTTTTGTTTCCTTTACTTTTTTATTATTTGCTAATTGTTGTTTTTTTTTTTATTTATTTATTTTTGTTGATTTATTTTGCAATTAGTTTAGGATTATTTGTTTTGCTTATATTCTTCTTTGCAAATTACAGTCTTAGAAATAAGTATAGATATGGAATAATTACAGCGGAGCTTAAATAAAACACGTCCGTGCTAAACGGTGCACAATTAGTCATTAAACTTACATTTACAAAAATATTGTGTTGTTACTCTTTTGTAAAAGTTTTTATTACTATTTGAAATAATGATTTTTATTACTATTTCAAATAACGAAAAAAGCACTAAAATTATAAAAAAGAACACTAAGCACTAACTCGAAAATTTTAAAAAGCACTAAAAATAGTGCTAATAGTGCACTGAGTTGACAACACTATGAACAATATAATAAAAGGTAAAGAGAATTAGCAAAATAAAGATAGCAGTGTTGACAAATGTGAATTGTCATTGAGAATTGTCACTGGAAATAAAGAAGACATCAATGGATTGACAAATAAAATTTTACAATGAAATGGATTGATGAGTTAGACGGCAAGACAACAATCTTTGTTATGGGTTTAGTACAGATTACGTTGATGGTTCTGATATCTAAAACTCTATAGTGCTGGTCAGATTCTGAGTGGGTTTTCACTATACGGCCCATCTTCCATTCATTGGGTTTCTTTGATGACGACTACATCGTTGACTTTAACATCCTCACCTGAAAACTTTCACCTATATCTGCAATGTAATTCGGCAAGATATTCTGTTTTCCATCTTTGGCAAAACAAATAGTAGACGATTTTGATGCGTTTCCAACGATTAGCAAGTATAAGATTTTCATTCGTTAAGTTTTGTTCGGCTCGAGTCACCATTGGTGTACCAATAAGGAAGTTTCTTGGTGGCAATGGGGTCATCGCTGGCAGAACTTAAAGGTCTTGTAGATAAATCTTTGAATGTGAATTTTATTATGGGAACAAATCTTCGTAGATGAGTTTTGAAAGACTTTGCATTTGCCTCCCAGAATCCAGCCATGTGTGGGTCGCTAGGAGAAATAACTTCCATTCTAGATTTTTATGACTCTAATGATTAATTATTCGATCAAAAAGATTTTTTATTAATTCTAGATTATCTTTATCAGGAGCCTTGCTATTCCGACGAAATTTTTTTCATTGTCTGGATTGATGAGTGCTGTACATCCGCGTCTGCCAATAAAGCAGGAAAAGGCAGCTAAACATGCTTGAGTCAACATATTACATGCAACTTCTAGATGTACACCTTTAGTGGCGAAACAAGCAAATATACAGAAATATCATTTTGTTATAAGGCAAGCTCGACGGTTCGGCGTAATCTACCCCTGTCGTTGTGAATGGTCTCGAGATTGTTGTATGTTCTGGTGGCAAGGCAGCCATTACTTGGCTTTAAGTATGTTTTCTGTAAATTATACAAGTCTTATAATTTAATCGGCTTTAATCTAAAAATCCAAAATTTTTCTCTGTAATTCGAGTCATAAACTGATTTCCTCCATGTAAAGTTATTTTTTGACTAAATTCAGTAAACAAACTAGCTAATCGTAATTCATAGTGTAGATAATTTTTTTTACAGCTAGCGATAAATTTTTCAGAGGAGCGCCTCGAGCATAAGCAGTATAAGCTTCTTCCGAACCGTCGCTGATCCATGTATCTCGATGAGCCTTGAAAGTGTGTAGTGAATCCAACGGGAAATTAAACGGGTTTTAATATTGGAACAAATATTTTCCATTTGTGGTCGGTGATGGGTTTAGAAATGTCGTCCCGGTCTATTTTGCCAAACCAACTCTGTTGCATGATCAACTTTGCATCCACGAATCACAGACATGACTTCCCTTTTCGAAGTCTCTTTATTCGAAGTTTTGAGCGTTAAATGCAAAAGGGTCTATAGGAATATTCCATTCCATTCCATTCTCAAGGGTCTTTGTCGCAGCATTTTATGATAAATTCAACCAATATAGGGGCAGAAGGGTATCATTTGGTAAATCCTGTAAAACTAGTGTGTCATTTGAGGACCATTTCATTAGTTCAAAACCTATTGAATTCAGAACAGTGGTTAGATGTTTTCTGGATTCGATTGTGTCTTCTAAAGTAGGACCACCAGCTAGAACATTGTCCACGTACATGTTCTGTAGTAAGATCTTTGATATTAAAGGATAAGTCGTCTGTACGTCCTCAGCTATCTCCAAAAGTGTTCTGATTGCTAAGAGCACAATTTACTCCAAAGTAACTGTGAGATGGTAGGTAAGACCTACCAACCAGAAGGTCCTCGGTTCAATACCAGACCGGACCATCTGAATAGAAGAAAAAGTTTTTTTAACAGCGGTATCACCTCATAATATTAGCTAGTAACTGGTTATGAGTATTACTACTATTCAAAACTTCACTAATGCATTTGCCGTTCGGAGCCGGCGTTAAACTGTAGGTCCATTGCAATGAGTCTAAAAATAGAATCGGGTGCAACTCATTGACTAAGAGAAGTCCCCGTGTTCCTTCATGGAATGGATATATATATATATAATATATAATATATATATATATAGTATATATATATATATATATATATATATGGATATATATATATATATATATATATATATATATATATATACATATATATATATATATATATATATATATATATATATATATGGATATATATATATACTGATATATATATACTCATATATATATACATACTCATATATATATACATAAAATATATATACTTAATATATATATATATATATATATATATATATATATATATATATATATATATATTAAGTATATATATTTTATGTATATATATATGAGTATGTATATATATATGAGTATATATATATTAGTATATATATATATATCCATATATATATATATATATACTTATAGTATATATATATATATATATATATATAAGTATATATATATACTTAATATATATATATATATATATATATATACTATATATATATATATATATATATATATATATATTAAGTATATATATTTTATGTATATATATATGAGTATGTATATATATATGAGTATATATATATCAGTATATATATATATCCATATATATATATATATATATATATATATATATATATATATGTATATATATATATATATATATATATATATCCATATATATATATATATATATATATATATATATATATATATATATATATATATATATCCATTCCATGAAGGAACACGGGGACTTCTCTTAGTCAATGAGTTGCACCCGATTCTATTTTTAGACTCATTGCAATGGACCTACAGTTTAACGCCGGCTCCGAACGGCAAATGCATTAGTGAAGTTTTGAATAGTAGTAATACTCATAACCAGTTACTAGCTAATATTATGAGGTGATACCGCTGTTAAAAAAACTTTTTCTTCTATTCAGATGGTCCGGTCTGGTATTGAACCGAGGACCTTCTGGTTGGTAGGTCTTACCTACCATCTCACAGTTACTTTGGAGTAAATTGTGCTCTTAGCAATCAGAACACTTTTGGAGATAGCTGAGGACGTACAGACGACTTATCCTTTAATATCAAAGATCTTACTACAGAACATGTACGTGGACAATGTTCTAGCTGGTGGTCCTACTTTAGAAGACACAATCGAATCCAGAAAACATCTAACCACTGTTCTGAATTCAATAGGTTTTGAACTAATGAAATGGTCCTCAAATGACACACTAGTTTTACAGGATTTACCAAATGATACCCTTCTGCCCCTATATTGGTTGAATTTATCATAAAATGCTGCGACAAAGACCCTTGAGAATGGAATGGAATGGAATATTCCTATAGACCCTTTTGCATTTAACGCTCAAAACTTCGAATAAAGAGACTTCGAAAAGGGAAGTCATGTCTGTGATTCGTGGATGCAAAGTTGATCATGCAACAGAGTTGGTTTGGCAAAATAGACCGGGACGACATTTCTAAACCCATCACCGACCACAAATGGAAAATATTTGTTCCAATATTAAAACCCGTTTAATTTCCCGTTGGATTCACTACACACTTTCAAGGCTCATCGAGATACATGGATCAGCGACGGTTCGGAAGAAGCTTATACTGCTTATGCTCGAGGCGCTCCTCTGAAAAATTTATCGCTAGCTGTAAAAAAAATTATCTACACTATGAATTACGATTAGCTAGTTTGTTTACTGAATTTAGTCAAAAAATAACTTTACATGGAGGAAATCAGTTTATGACTCGAATTACAGAGAAAAATTTTGGATTTTTAGATTAAAGCCGATTAAATTATAAGACTTGTATAATTTACAGAAAACATACTTAAAGCCAAGTAATGGCTGCCTTGCCACCAGAACATACAACAATCTCGAGACCATTCACAACGACAGGGGTAGATTACGCCGAACCGTCGAGCTTGCCTTATAACAAAATGATATTTCTGTATATTTGCTTGTTTCGCCACTAAAGGTGTACATCTAGAAGTTGCATGTAATATGTTGACTCAAGCATGTTTAGCTGCCTTTTCCTGCTTTATTGGCAGACGCGGATGTACAGCACTCATCAATCCAGACAATGAAAAAAATTTCGTCGGAATAGCAAGGCTCCTGATAAAGATAATCTAGAATTAATAAAAAATCTTTTTGATCGAATAATTAATCATTAGAGTCATAAAAATCTAGAATGGAAGTTATTTCTCCTAGCGACCCACACATGGCTGGATTCTGGGAGGCAAATGCAAAGTCTTTCAAAACTCATCTACGAAGATTTGTTCCCATAATAAAATTCACATTCAAAGATTTATCTACAAGACCTTTAAGTTCTGCCAGCGATGACCCCATTGCCACCAAGAAACTTCCTTATTGGTACACCAATGGTGACTCGAGCCGAACAAAACTTAACGAATGAAAATCTTATACTTGCTAATCGTTGGAAACGCATCAAAATCGTCTACTATTTGTTTTGCCAAAGATGGAAAACAGAATATCTTGCCGAATTACATTGCAGATATAGGTGAAAGTTTTCAGGTGAGGATGTTAAAGTCAACGATGTAGTCGTCATCAAAGAAACCCAATGAATGGAAGATGGGCCGTATAGTGAAAACCCACTCAGAATCTGACCAGCACTATAGAGTTTTAGATATCAGAACCATCAACGTAATCTGTACTAAACCCATAACAAAGATTGTTGTCTTGCCGTCTAACTCATCAATCCATTTCATTGTAAAATTTTATTTGTCAATCCATTGATGTCTTCTTTATTTCCAGTGACAATTCTCAATGACAATTCACATTTGTCAACACTGCTATCTTTATTTTGCTAATTCTCTTTACCTTTTATTATATTGTTCATAGTGTTGTCAACTCAGTGCACTATTAGCACTATTTTTAGTGCTTTTTAAAATTTTCGAGTTAGTGCTTAGTGTTCTTTTTTATAATTTTAGTGCTTTTTTCGTTATTTGAAATAGTAATAAAAATCATTATTTCAAATAGTAATAAAAACTTTTACAAAAGAGTAACAACACAATATTTTTGTAAATGTAAGTTTAATGACTAATTGTGCACCGTTTAGCACGGACGTGTTTTATTTAAGCTCCGCTGTAATTATTCCATATCTATACTTATTTCTAAGACTGTAATTTGCAAAGAAGAATATAAGCAAAACAAATAATCCTAAACTAATTGCAAAATAAATCAACAAAAATAAATAAATAAAAAAAAACAACAATTAGCAAATAATAAAAAAGTAAAGGAAACAAAACAAATTAAAAAAGTGAACTTAATGTATAAATTAAAACTAAGGAATCATAAAAAATTTACCAACAAAAATAATGAAAACAGCAAGCAACAACAAAAACAAAAAAAAACCGTTATCAGTATAATGGATAAATCTAGCTCTCCTTTTCCTAATCGTTTAAGAGAAATCAGTGATATTTTTCTGATTGAGAACTCTGCGAAACTAAACCGTGAACAAGAGCATTAATAATACAAATTCTCCCTTAAGATTTGTACAAATAATGGATAAGAGGTTTGAAAAAATAAGTGAACAATTACAAGCAACTATAAAAACTATGTTCAGCGAATATGAAGAGGGAATATTAAGTGAGATTGATAAAAGATTCACTATAACAAAGAGTGAAATAATCAATTTGTCCGAAAGATTAACTGCTATTAAATCTGTTGCGCAAGATATAAAAAAATATAGCGTCGGTAAAAATTATAGCAGAGCAAAATGAAAATAATAAAATTACAAAAGAAATTAATAAATTAAAACAATATGTTAAAATAAAAGAAAATGCTAGGGTAGCACGAGATCTACGTTTAAATAATGTTACGCAAACTGATAATGAAAATCTGAGTGATGTATACAAACGTATTTGCGAGACGGTTAGAATCGATCCACCAATTATAAGTCACATTTTTCGTATTAAAATGAAAAAAAGACGATACGAGGAGTAATAGAATTCAGGACGGCCCAATTATTATAAAATTTTCTAATCCATATATGTGGAAATATGTTTTAAAATCAATAAAAAGGTACATAAAAGAGAAAAATGACCCTCTTCGTTTGGATTTAATTGGGTTTAATAGTCCAACTCCATTTTACATAAATGAAAATCTAACGCCGGAAAATCATAAAATCTTTGTTCGGGCTCATCGGCTGAAAAAGGACAGAATGGTATCCACAGCGTTTATTCAACGGGGCATTTATTATGTTAAGGCCTTGACAAACGATGAGCCGATACGGATTGATGAGTACGAAGATCTTGGCCATTTTTTTCCACCGAATAATAGGGAAGGGTGTGAAGATAGCTTCGTAAGTTAAATTCTTTTTTTAACATTTTAGTAATTTTAACAGTCACTGTTATTTAACATGAAAAAGTGTGAAGTTAGCTTCGTAAGTTATATTCTTTTTTCAATAACAGTAGAAATAAAAGAATTTAACATTGCAAAAAAGAATTTAACTTTACGAAGCCAAATTTTTTTAGGTGTTATATTTTAATTTGAAACATAATTAAAAAACATTAAAATCTAAAAAAGTGATGTGAATGAAGAAACTCTAAAATATTTACTAAAGAAAATGTAAAATATTTATTGTTATTGTACAAATTGTAGTTTTAGAAAAGCATACAGTAATATAAAATAAATTTATTTGGCCATAGACACATTAACTATTCGAAAAATCGGGTAAAAGATAAAATTCTGGGGGAATCGGACCTATTTGGGTGGAAAGGTATTCCATCAAGGAATTCACGAGTTTTTACCCCATAACCTAAAAGTCCTTGTGGACCGAGATATAGCCCGTTGAAAAAGGCCATATTTGGCCATAGACACATTAACTATTCGAAAAATCGGGTAAAAGATAAAATTCTGGGGGAATCGGACCTATTTGGGTGGAAAGGTATTCCATCAACGAATTCACGAGTTTTTACCCCATGACCCAAAAGTCCTTGTGGACCGAGATATAGCCCGTTGAAAAAGGCCATATTTGGCCATAGACACATAAGATATTAGAAAAATCGAGTAAAAGATAAAATTGTGAGGGAATCGGACCTATTTGGGTGGAAAGGTATTCCATCAAGGAATTCAAGAGTTTTTACCCCATGACCCAAAAGTCCTTGTGGACCGAGATATAGCCCGTTGAAAAAGGCCATATTTGGCCATAGACACATAAGATATTAGAAAAATCGGGTAAAAGATAAAATTCTGGGGGAATCGGACCTATTTGGGTGGAAAGGTATTCCATCAAGGAATTCAAGAGTTTTTACCCCATGACCCAAAAGTCCTTGTGGACCGAGATATAGCCCGTTGAAAAAGGCCATATTTGGCCATAGACACATAAGATATTAGAAAAATCGGGTAAAAGATAAAATTCTGGGGGAATCGGACCTATTTGGGTGGAAAGGTATTCCATCAAGGAATTCAAGAGTTTTTACCCCATGACCCAAAAGCCCTTGTGGACTGAGATATACCCCGTTGAAAAAGGCCGATTTTTCTAATATCTTATGTGTCTATGGCCAAATATGGCCTTTTTCAACGGGGTATATCTCGGTCCACAAGGACTTTTGGGTCATGGGGTAAAAACTCTTGAATTCCTTGATGGAATACCTTTCCACCCAAATAGGTCCGATTCCCCCAGAATTTTATCTTTTACCCGATTTTTCTAATATCTTATGTGTCTATGGCCAAATACGGCCTTTTTCAACGGGGTATATCTTGGTCCACAAGGACTTTTGGGTCATGGGGTAAAAACCAGTGAATTCCTTGATGGAATACCTTTCCACCCAAATAGGTCCGATTCCCCCAGAATTATATCTTTATACCGATTTTTCTAATATTTTATGTGTCTATGGCCAAATATGGCCTTTTTCAACGGGCTATATCTCGGTCCACAAGGACTTTTGGGTCATGGGGTAAAAACTCTTGAATTCCTTGATGGAATACCTTTCCACCCAAATAGGTCCGATTCCCCAAGAATTTTATCTTTTACCCCATTTTTCTAATATCTTATGTGTCTATGGCCAAATATGGCCTTTTTCAACGGGCTATATCTCGGTCCACAAGGACTTTTGGGTCATGGGGTAAAAACTCTTGAATTCCTTGATGGAATACCTTTCCACCCAAATAGGTCCGATTCCCCCAGAATTTTATCTTTTACTCGATTTTTCTATTATCTTATGTGTCTATGGCCAAATATGGCCTTTTTCAACGGGCTATATCTCGGTCCACAAGGACTTTTGGGTCATGGGGTAAAAACTCGTGAATTCCTTGATGAAATACCTTTCCACCCAAATAGGTCCGATTCCCCCAGAATTTTATCTTTTACCCGATTTTTCGAATAGTTAATGTGTCTATGGCCAAATATGGCCTTTTTCAACGGGCTATATCTCGGTCCACAAGGACTTTTGGGTCATGGGGTAAAAACTCGTGAATTCCTTGATGGAATACCTTTCCACCCAAATAGGTCCGATTCCCCCAGAATTTTATCTTTTACCCGATTTTTCTAATATCTTATGTGTCTATGGCCAAATATGGCCTTTTTCAACGGGCTATATTTCGGTCCACAAGGACTTTTGGGTCATGGGGTAAAAACTCTTGAATTCCTTAATGGAATACCTTTCCACCCAAATAGGTCCGATTCCCCCAGAATTTTATCTTTTACCCGATTTTTCTAATATCTTATGTGTCTATGGCCAAATATGGCCTTTTTCAACGGGCTATATCTTGGTCCACAAGGACTTTTGGGTCATGGGGTAAAAACTCTTGAATTCCTTGATGGAATACCTTTCCACCCAAATAGGTCCGATTCCCCTAGAATTTTATCTTTATACCGATTTTTCTAATATTTTATGTGTCTATGGCCAAATATGGCCTTTTTCAACGGGCTATATCTCGGTCCACAAGGACTTTTGGGTCATGGGGTAAAAACTCTTGAATTCCTTGATGGAATACCTTTCCACCCAAATAGGTCCGATTCCCCAAGAATTTTATCTTTTACCCCATTTTTCTAATATCTTATGTGTCTATGGCCAAATATGGCCTTTTTCAACGGGCTATATCTCGGTCCACAAGGACTTTTGGGTCATGGGGTAAAAACTCTTGAATTCCTTGATGGAATACCTTTCCACCCAAATATGTCCGATTCCCCCAGAATTTTATCTTTTACCCGATTTTTCGAATAGTTAATGTGTCTATGGCGAAATATGGCCTTTTTCAACGGGCTATATCTCGGTCCACAAGGACTTTTGGGTCATGGGGTAAAAACTCCTGCTTTCCTTGATGGAATACCTTTCCACCCAAATACGTCCGATTCCCCCAGAATTTTATCTTTTACCCGATTTTTCGAATAGTTAATGTGTCTATGGCCAAATATGGCCTTTTTCAACGGGGTATACCTCGGTCCACAAGGACTTTTGGGTCATGGGGTAAAAACTAGTGAATTCCTTGATGGAATACCTTTCCACCCAAATAGGTATAATTCCCCAGAATTTTATCTTTTACCCGATTTTTCGAATAGTTAATGTGTCTATGGCCAAATATGGCCTTTTTCAACGGGCTATATCTCGGTCCACAAGGTTTTTTGGGTCATGGGGTAAAAACTCGGGAATTCCTTGATGGAATACCTTTCCACCCAAATAGGTCCGATTCCCCCAGAATTTTATCTTTTACCCGATTTTTCGAATAGTTAATGTGTCTATGGCCAAATAAATTTATTTTATATTACTGTATGCTTTTATAAAACTACAATTTGTACAATAACAATAAATATTTTACATTTTTTTTAGTAAATATTTTAGAGTTTCTTCATTCACATTACTTTTCTAGATTTTAATGTTTTTTAATTATCTTTCAAATTAAAATATAACACCTAAAAAAATTTGGCTTCGTAAAGTTAAATTCTTTTTTGCAAAGTTAAATTCTTTTATTTCTACTGTTATTGAAAAAAGAATATAACTTACGAAGCTAACTTCACACTTTTTCATGTTAAATAACAGTGACTGTTAAAATTACTAAAATGTTAAAAAAAGAATTTAACTAACGAAGCTATCTTCACACCCTTATAATAGGGCAGTTATTTCATAACAATAATGTTACTTGTTAAAAATTAGGAATAATATTATTTCTTGTGAATTTTACCTTTTACTTACTATGACAGTCTGAAATGTATAACTTATCTGAACTAATAATTAACACTTCTTTATTGATATCTGATATTATTAATTTTTTTACTGGAAATTTGACTTATATTGTGCTTTATAGATATGCTGTGGATGCTTGCATTGCTAAGGTAATTTTTCTATATTATAATGATTACTTTTAATAAAATAAATACCGCTATTTTATTGTTTTACAGTTATATTTTTATTTACTACATAATAACTTTTATACAGTATACAACAACTTAACATTCGTTTATACAAGACTTTAATTTCCACTTTAACACGTCTTTATCTTACGACAGCCAAACGATAACTAACTGACGTGTAGGTAAGGCAGCCCTTTATATACCTAATTGCCTACATTTTGGAAGGTTCAGGAAATATCGAGCATCTTCCATATCCGTTAATCCAAATGTAACGTAAAAATGGTCGATGTGGCAGTGCTACCAAATTGACATATACCAGAATCCGACAATGCAGTGTTGTATTATTTTTTTCGTAACGGTATATATAACTTTGTTTTGATTTTAATTTACACTTACTTTACACACTTACACACTTACTTATAATTAAAAAATAATAATAATAATAATAAAATAATAATTAACAATGAAGTGATTAAAAAAATAATAAATTAGACAGTTAACAAAAGAGGGAAAGAAAATAATACGAAAAAAATGTAAATTAAAATCAAAACATATATAACTCTGTTTTGAAACATATATAACTCTGTTTTGATTTTAATTTACACTTTTTTCGTATTATTTTCTTTCCCTCTTTTGTTAACTGTCTAATTTATTATTTTTTTAATCACTTTATTGTTAATTATTATTTTATTATTATTATTTTTTAATTATAATTTAATTTTTTTTAACTTCTTTCATATTTGCTTTTAATTATTGATTTGATTCGTTTGTATTTGTAATATGAATTTGTTGTTATTATAGTTCTCATTAGCATTTTAATTTATAAGATATTAGTCTTGTGCTGTTCTAATTATATTAATAAATAAATAAATGAATTAATAAAGCAAGAGCTGCATTTGGACGACTGCAGTCAGTATAGAGAAGAATATGTAGAATATTCTGGCCTAACACCATAAGTAACACAGAACTGTGGAATATGCCTAATGAGGAGCATACTGAAACAGATAAGGAAAAGCAAATGGGGATGGATCGGTCACACCATCCGAAGAAGTCCAGATAGTATTACCATAATAGTATATTATGATTGGGCTTTTAATTTTTTAAACTTGTTAAGGCAAACAAAATAAACTAATGCATTTTTAATCGAAGTATTGCAACATTATCTTTTTGAGCAAACCACTTATCTTTGTGAACAAAAAATTTTTAGTAGACCAAATTTAAGCGGTGGCAACACAAACGATGAGTAAAAGAAAATATAAAAATTATTTGTCGTCTCCGAGCTTCAACTAAAGCAAAAATTTAAAACCTAGGCATTTTTCATATAAAAGTTTAAATTATATTTGTTTTGATTTTAAATTTTCGCATTAGCACCTTTTTTGTTTTGTTTTTGTCTGATTATTATTCAGTTCATCATGCTTTTTTTCTTTTGTTATGCACAAAACTGCTATAGTCTACGAGTATGTGAAAAACAGAGATTTTATAATATTTGGGAATGAACAAAATCGTTCGGAATCTGAAAAACCTAAAACAAAATCGTATTTCAAATACGGAATCAAAACCATTTCGATCGGAATCTATGTCATGCCTGATATATGGATTCCCGAGTGACGTTGTTGCAGTTGTTTAATAAATAATCTTATTTACCTCAATTGATCTCTTTCTTGTAGCCATTTTTGTAAACTCATCTTAGCCGATTCACTTTCATTATCTTGATTCTCTTCAATTAGCTGTGTTAACATTTGAAGCCAATTAGCTGTAGATTTAAATTCTTCTGTATTCAATGTTTTTATTTCATGCTAAAAGGAAAGAAAGAAAAAAAAACAGCAAATAATTTTAATAATTAATCTTTCAAACTTAATGTGTTTCAAGTAAACATTGCATTGAAAATAAATTTTAGATGTTAAACAAGCAAAATTAGAATCGAGATTTACTAAGCTACTGACTCTGCTTTCAGAATGGCAGACCTCTAACCAGAATGATCTCCAAACTATGATTTACAGTATACTGAACGAAATTAAGTCTGCCGTGATCACAACTTAGAGTTTCTAAGGTCTGCTATTTTAAAAGAAGAGTCAGTAACTTAGTAAAAATCGGTGAAAATATCGCAGCTAATGTGTATAATAAAATGCTAAAGATACATTTAAAGAAAAATGCTGAAATAATGAAATTAGGAGCGATTCTGTTCTAACAGGACAACAATCCTAAATACACATTACGCCTTGTAAGGTAATTTTTTGAAAATAATAAAACCCATATAGTAAAGTTTGTCGTGATGATCAAATTGGAACTCTATTAATAAAATATCATCAGTTCGGGATATTAAATACCTTTAAATAGTAAAACTAAAGCCATAAGCTTGTCAACAAGGATACAGGCTAAATAAATAAGGATACCTTCAGAAACATTAGGCAAGTATAGTATAGTATACCGAAACGACTTCGAGGTCTCATTAAAAATAAATAACGTACACGAAACAAATAATAAGTAGTTATAATTTTTATGTGGGAATTGATTTTATCTAATATGTTTGATTTTTATACTTAAAGTTCTCGCTTGCGAAATTTTCTTTAATTTATAAAGAATCCATAAAAATTATTTTTTTTTTTTTCAATGTTGTATATATCAAAATTGATTTTTATTTTTCGATACGTTACTATTTTATATTTAAAATGAATTTTGGAAATATGCATATATCTTAAGTGGTTTTAAATTCTTAGCAAAATGATCATATTCTATAAAATACTTATACTTATACTTTATTTTGCCCTCTTTTCCCAATCCGCACAGTTTTTGACTTGTATTGACTTTAAAGCCAAATTCAAAAGCATTTGCTTTAACCTTACTCAAGATATACAGAAATCAATGCTTGGTTTGTATGGGAGGTACCACGCTCACTTGTCCAACTCCTTACGATTTGTATTAACTATGAATGTATTTGGGCCAAATTTAGAGACCTTTTCGACCACCATTGTGAAGATATAGAAAAATAAATATTTACGTTGTATGGGCGCGGCGCCGCCTAGTTGGATTTATTGAATTTTTTATAGCCTACAGTTCCTTCCAGATATAGAGAGAGAGATACTGTAATAATTTCAATAAAATCGGCTTTGCTGTCCATAAGGCACAAACAAACCAACAAACACGCATTAATTTTTATGTATAAAAGATTCCAATAAAAACGTAATCAGTGTTACCTTTTCTTACTTTGACTTACAGAAACTTTTACTCACAAATCGAGAATCGATGGAATTTTTTATACTTTTTGAAACGAAAACTTCTCACAAATAAACATCTTTTTAAAATAAAACTTTTTTAGGAATAAGTACCTTGCGGCATAAAGAATACTTGATCACTGATACTTTTTTTCTGATAGGACTTGTTGGGTATAATAACAATCTGTTTTAAAATTTGTAAAATACATCGAATTTAATATTTCTGTTACAAAATTTCTGAAAAATTTTAAGGAGAACAGCACATTTCATCCGAATCTAGGGAAATAGAACTGAATTTTAGTAGCGATTAAAATTTATTAAAACGACAGTCTATAGCCCCGGGTACCCTTTAAAGTAATGGATTTTTATGTAAGGTCTTGTAAAAGAAGTAACCACACTTTGTTATTTAATAAAAGTTTAAAAATTTATGAAAAATACGGTATTCTTGTGTATAAAGTTGTTAAGCATGAACTATTTTCCATACTACAGTTATGAGGCAAATGTATAATGATCTTCATTGATTGGTCATTACTTTGTATTATAGTGTAAAGGTTTTGGAGCAAGGTAGGGTTGCCAGACGTACTGTTTTTATCAGTAAATATACTGGCTTTTGTTTAATGGACCAAAGTAGGTCTACAACAGAGTCTGTTTTCTTTGATTTCAAATCTGGCAACCATAAAGTACTCCCACCTTTTGATGTACCATATTAATCAGCTCTCGAATAGTACAGAGTTTTCTAGCTTTGTTACCCTGACAAACTTTAGGACGTCAGTTAGTGGCAATAGTGGTAGCTCACTAAAAACTACCTGATAAGGTCATGTACTTGTTTGGTCTTATAAAAGAACGAAATCCTAAAAAAAATATGTTTTTTATTCTTTTAATATAAATTTAACAAAAAGCTTAACTACTAGTCAATTTCCAGCGGATTTGTGAAAACAGGCTAGCTTTTTATACGTACCTTAACATATTGTTATGTTTTAACCTTTTTAGAACGTTTGAGTTCTTTTTAATTGCGTTAAAATAAAATAAACACCACGTTGTTGTTGTTTTACAGTTTTTATTTCCTCCATTTACAGTATACAATTATGACTATATAGTCTCCAACTTATTTATCTTGCACTTAATAATCGTTTATACAACACTTTTATTTACACAAAAACACGACTTTACTTTATGACTGCAAAACGATAACTACATCGACGTAGGTTCTCATATCCTCTAGCTTATCCGTTAATTTTAAACATGTAATGTTGTGTTACCCAAATATGGTCGAATTGGTAATGACGTCAAATACACAAATCAGCACGGCAATACCATCAAATATACAAATCAGTACTGCAATACCAGGGTAACACATTATCAACCTTGACACAAGCCAATAGACAGAAATCCCACAATATAGTCCCTGATGTCGTGTATTTTCTTTTTAGGCATTTTTATTTTCGTAACAATATGATTAAAAATTGTATGATTTTATATATACGTTTTATATAAAAATAAGTTATCCTATGTTCGTCATTTAATAACTCTAAAACCACTCAACCGATTTGCATACCATTGAATACGTTATGATGGTCTACGTTCACTGATTGTCTTTTTTATGGTGCAACGCCCATAAAAATATTAATTTTTCCATATATTTAAAACGGTAACAGTAAGTCTCTAAATTTGGCCTAAATAGGTTCGGAGTTACTGATGATTTGCCATCAGTAAAAAAGTGAGCGGAATCAGATAAGTGGGAATGGTACCTGGCAAACAATGTAAATATTTTTGTATATCTCGTGAACGGCTAGAATGGCAGTTCCCGAACTTGCTCCAAGCGACTTGGTAGTCAATACAAATCATTAGTTGAAAAATGGGTGAAATTGGATAAGTGGGCATTGTTCAATTTAAGAACGGTGGAAGGATAAGATTCTGAATTTGGTCTAAGCGACTCCACAGTTAATAAAATTCATCAGTCAAAATGTGGTGGAATCGTACCATGACCACTTACATGGTACCTCCCATACAAAGTAAATATTGATTTTTGTATATCTGTAAAAGAAGAAGTTTACGAATTCGGCAGTAAATACAATTGATCAGTTTTAAAGTGGGCGGAATTTGATAAGTAAGCGTGGCATCTTTCATACAAAGTGACTATTCTTCATTCATTCCCGCAATTTCTACAAATAGATATCTTGCTGTGTAGAGACATCTATGGTATAACGAATTTTTCAACATTTTGACACGCATATATGTCTTATCTACTGATTAACGGTTTTAATGCTAAACAGCACAAAAGCGCTGTGATCTTTTGTATCGGAAATTGCTATCCAGCGCAAAATCGCTGCGAGTTTCAGTTTTTTATAAATTGTAATTTTCAAAAAAAAAAAAAAAAAAAACTATAATATTAATATTTTATATTTATTTATTTTTTTACTCACGTTTAAAATTAACATTTTTTCTGTATAATACATAAAGAATTATTAAAATTGATTGATACTTTAGCACTTTATTTGACTTTTTTTTTTTCTTTAAAATATGTACAGCAATTTTTAGACATTTTTGCAAAAATTGTTTAGCACTAAAACGGTTAAAGTGTAGTGTATTTTACACCATCGATTTTCAATAGGTAATTTAAAAGCTAAATTAAAATTTATTGACATATTTTTTATAAAAGTTTCAAAAAATTTTTTATCTTGAAATTTTTAGTGACCTTCAGGAAGGAGCTATAGGCTATCTTAAATGTGTGGACTTGGACCGGAAGTAGATAAAATGTTGAAAAAGGGTAAAAACATTTTAACAAAAATAAGAGTTAAAATAAAGTTACGTTTTTACCTTTTTAAAAACGTATATGAGTTGTAGATTGCAGTTAAAATAAATAAATTTCGTGTTTGGTTTTTAATTAATAATTAATAGTTTTGTGTTCCACAAGCAATAACAATTT